>OMLM01021359.1:0-13666 GCA_900302695.1 Helostoma temminkii | reverse complement strand
GTTGATAGGTAACACAGTTGACATTTTGGCCATTTTAAGACCATATGCTAACAACAGACCTGTGACCACTCACCACATTAGCTTGATCAATTCATGTTTTTATGTACTTTCCTCACATATTTGTTAATATAACATCTAAAGCAAATTTACAAGAATATGTTGGTAACACAGTTGACGATCAATTAACACTCTTCATGTCCACTAAATAATATTGATGAGATATTGAAAAGGAGGAGTGAAAACTTACCACACTGTCTTCAAAGCTAACTTCCAAAGAGGAAGTGACATCACATGATGTTGGACATGTGACTCCGGAGCAAACCATTGCTGATCTCTAAGAAATTTTTCAATGGGTAACACAGTTGACAGAGGTTTCTCGGACACACATTAAGGGGATGATTTATTTTATATGAATAAGCAAAAAAGTTTTTAAAACCTCTTTCTCATATTTTAATCATTATTTTGAACAACTATTACCAAGAACTGGATACAAAAATGTGTTTTTTAGAGTTAATCCTAAGAGCAAAACCTGAAATTCAGAAAATCGGACAGAGAAAAAATAGAAAATTGCAGTAGAGACTATAGATTTTTAGCAAAATAAATTATAGGATCTGGGTCATTGCTTTAAGTAAAAACATGCAAAAGTGATAAATACAGCCCATGGACCTGACATGTACCCTAAATTATAGAATGAGCCAGCTATATAATTTTCTATTGTCAGCAATTTTATCATTGTCTGTTGTCAGCAAGTCAAATAGAAAAGCAGCTTCTCTGCCTCATGTATTTTCTTTCTTTCCTATTATATCAACGTTTTATTGACACAAATACCGGTAGAGGAAGTACACATTTTATCCTCCAAAATAAAAGCTTTTACCAGTTATGATGGTCCAAAATGATCATTTGAGCAAAGTTTGTTAACAAGTAACAATGTTACTGTATTATTGCAGCTCAGTGACCACATCTCATTATGTTCAAACAATTATCTAATATACATCTAGTACTTAATATATAATATATAATATATAATATATAATATATATATAATATATTCCAGCTTCAGCAGTAGAGCAGCAACCAACAAATCAATCAGCTGTGGCATTGATATTTAGTTACAAAGATAAGCAATACTCATGCATGACTCTCATTATTTGAAAAACTGCACCTTAAGGATGTTTTCTTCTGACTGTATTCAGTTCAATACTTAGCCTCCAGTAATGAATGTGATTCCTGTTTTGACCAGAACAAAGTATTATGTCTTATATATAGCTACAAGTTTATAATAATGTAATAAAAAACATGAGGCACGCAGGAGTAACTGGAAAGCTGCAGTCCAATACATTGAGTGTATTGATAAATTGTCCACTAGCGATACCATTACTAGTGGTGCTGTGAATGTAAACTAGTTAACTAGTTACACAAATGCTAATCAGAAGATGTGATTGGGGGATATTCAAGGAAGTTGCATTTTTCAAAATAAAAGGTTGAATTTTGGAAAAAGATGCTGATTTTCGCATTGGATTAAGGAAGTATTTCAGAAAATTTCAAAGGCAAACATGGCAGATGCCGTCCTGAGACATATTAGAAGACAATGTACAATAATTGAAAGAGCATATCATCAGGGATCTGCAGGTTCAGGAGAAATACATGCCATCAATATCTCTATTGCTAACATGAGGTGAGTCAAACATACTATTAGTGCCGAGACTATCCGTAATACAGTTTAAAGTCCACAGATCTTAGATTTGTCGTCAGTGCTCCCCCAGCTCCTAGAATATTACACAGTGGTTTCCATGCAGCAGATCGTTTATATTCAGGTAAGCTGGGCAATAATATTATAACCAACATCTCTAATTAAATAAGATAAGACAAGATAAGATAAGATAAAACTTTATTTATCCCACGATGGGGAAATTTTTTTTGTCTGCAGCAGCAAAGTGAAGCCCAATGCTAAGTTTTTATAGGCTTTTCTTGGTGTGTTCAAATTATTATAAGTGGTCGCCTTGATATTGAAAACCATGTGACAAGTGTATTCAGAACTTTGCACATCACTCACTTTCTCATTTTACAGTGAATCATAAAGCTGCAACATTTAGTGTATTCAGAAGTATTGCCTTTGGCCTTGCAATGCACAAACAGGCTATATTCTTTACAGTATGGTGTTTTAATTTCGACTTTCCCAATTATCTTTAATAAACCTGTTATCCAGTTTTATCATCAAACTAGTGCTTTATTCGTTTCTTCCCTTTTAATTGCCAAAATTCATGCCTTATACAGTATGTTTGATTTAACCTTTTTCATATTTCCCCTGTCATATTACAGCTATTTTTAACTAATTATTGTAACAATGTAATTCCTTAAAGATGTTTTTGAGACTGTTGGGACCAGCATTCTGGCCCTGCTGCTTAAATACTGGGTCAAATACTGGGTCAGTTCCTACTGCTTTTAAACACGCTGTTGCTCAACCTATTCTCAAGAAGCCACCGCTAGACAGTTCACTGCCTTCTAATTTCAGACCTGTTTCTAATTTAACATCATTGTCAAAAGTTCTGGAGAAGATTGTTTTTAAACAATTCCAGTCCTTTAAGAAAGTCAATGATATTTCAATCTGGAATGAAGTCTCAACACAGCACAGAGTCTGCATTACTAAAAATTAATAATGATATTTTCTTGGCAAGAGATGCTTGGGACTCTGATGGTGCTCTTAGACCTTACTGCTGCATTTGATACAGTGGACCATGAAATCCTCTTGTCTCACCTGGAGCACTGTGTGGGAATTCAGCGCACTGTCCTCAGCTGGTTCAGGTCATATCTTGGTAATAGAAGCTTTGCTGTTACTATTGGTGCCTGTTCCTCCTCTTCAGTCCCCCTCTCCCGTGGTCTCCCCCAAGGCTCTGTTCTTGGTCCCTTTCTATTCTCATTATACATGCTTCCTTTGGGGTCTGTCTTAAAGAAGTATGGTTTGTCCTACCATTGCTACGCTGATGACATACAGCTATACCTACCTTTAATGGCAATGGGAGACAATCCACTGCAACCTTTGTTTGGCTGTCTTAGGGACAAAACAAAGTGATTATTCACCATAATCAATGTACTTTTATGTAGAGACACAAAACAAAAACTCACCTCTAAAGGAAATGTAATACTGGTTGGTGGAATAATATAAAACCTACTCAAACAGCTTTCCATAATATCAGGTCATTCAAAACAGAAGCAAGTATGAGACGTTTTGAGAGCGAGCAGCAGAAGCCAAGAGCAAGGAGGAGGATTTGAGCAGGAGCACTGGAAATGTGTGCAAGGAGCAGGAAATCTGAGAGCAGAAATACAGATTTGAACGAGAGAAGAGCAAATCTGAGTGCAAGCGGAGACATTTTGAATGCGAGGAAAGGGTTTTGAGAGAAAATATAACAAAATATAAACATTAAATTGTTAAAGTGTGCTGTCAAATTGAAAAACTACGCTCTTGATTAAAGAAAGCAATCTCATTTCATAATGTGACTGCTGGCAAAGTAATAGTACAAAAGGTATAAAATGTACTTTACACTGCCATTTGTTCATGAGTTTAGCAAATCTCTGCGTTTCGCCCACCTCAGTATTTGAAATCAGAGTCATTCTCAGGTGTTCGCAATTTACATATTGTGACGAGCCTCTGAGTGACAACTCTTTTTATTTTTAATAGAACAGCAGACAGTGACAGCAGGTCTCATTGCAGTATTCAGTCACTCCAGAAACACTGACTCTCCTGCCTGTTTCTCCCGGGTCCCCTATTCCCTCTCCCCCCCGAAAGTACACCTAACGTCACTCAACTATGTACACTACCAAATAAGGCAATCAAAAGAACCACACAACACATAACAGCAGCAACTGGAACAGCAGCATCAAACACCAAAAGAACAATGTAGCCTCTGGGTTGCTACAGTATATTTCACATTCACAGGTTTCAAATTTCCCTCTGTGATGGACAAAAGATGTTGGAGTTCAGTAAAGAAAAGACGGGGTTTTGTGTGGTCTTTTCCTTTCAAATATTAGAGGAGATACCAGTCTTCAAGGTCAGCTCTAGTATTGACATGTTGAATATTTTATTTACTTTTGACTACTTCATTGATCCCTGTGGGGACATTGTTGAACAGCTACAACCATGTTTCAATATCAATGGCCATGAGGAGCTGGAAGTCATATCACCAATCTTGGGATGGAGGATTGTCCTACCAACTGAGTCACAGTCACCTTATATCCTTCTTATCTGTTACAGTACTGCACTGATAATGTAGATAAAGTGTTGTGCCTCATATGAAGAGGCATGTGAACAACATAATTATAAGATGGCGAAATACCCTGGGTTAAATATTATCACACATAAAACTACAGTGCATTTATAAGAAAGGTATTCTCAACATTGCATGTAAAACAAAAATACCAGTGTTAAGTGTGTTGTGTTCGTTTGTTGTGTCACAGAATTAAGCAGGTTATGCTCTATTTAATCCTTACATCTGTCTCCACTTTGGGGGACGAGGCCTTAATGAATGCGGACACAGCTGAGCTTCGAAAAGTACAAATGAATATGTACATTATGGAAGGTATACATAGTATGTACATGTGTGTGCGTATTTGGTCAATAAGCATTTTCATAGAAGCAAAACTGACTTGTGCACAACTGAGTTCAGAACAGGACCAAGCACATTCAGACACAATGCAAATTTTTCCTTTGTAAAAAGAAACACACACACACACACACACACACACACACACACACACACACACACACAAACTAAACAAAAACAAAACTCCCAAAGCCAATGGCAATAGTTTCCTATTTAAAAAGTTGTACAAAAATATACTTGACTTTAAATGCTACCATAATGTGTCATTAATGAAACCTACATTACCTTCAGAAAAACCAAAACAACCTAAAGGAAACTGTTTCCTTAACAGAGTCAACCCCTGCAGCTTTGGCGGTTTGTTTCTTTTCATGTGTAATATCACTTAATGAACTGCATATGAGCTGTGATTTGGCAAAACAAAATAGCTGCTAATCAGTGATTGCTGAAAGGTCTACAAAAAGAAAATTCCTGAAAACACTTAGACACGTTTAAGAAATCAGCTAATAATGATGTACCTTGCCTTTCTATTTCCAAACTGTTTTACTGTTTGATGGATTGACCCAGCTTGAGTGTTCTGCAATAAACAAGGTCCAGTCCTCATAAATCAGAAAGCAAGGGATTTATTTCCCATAATCACAAATGAAATGAAAAAAATAGACCTACACTACACTCTGACCCTGTGCTTTAAAACTGCCTAGAATGATAGAGAAATGGAAACAATAAACTTACTTAAATTAAGTTTAATACGTACCATATTAAGATCATTTTAGGTTTTGAAAATTCAAGTTGCATTCAAAGTTTGCTAAGATTCCACTGTGAGTATTTTCTTTGGTTTGGGTGTTAAAATTATGTACAACAAGATGAAACAGGTGGGAAGTGGCAAAGCTAAGCCCAGTGCCATAATGCACAACAAGTAACTTTGGAGATTAAAGAAAGGTTCACAAGGACATAGGATAGATCACCTATGAAGAAGCAGGAGTTATGAATGACTCTATCTCTTGGCCCTTCTGGGCAGTTCTGTCACCTGTATTACTTGCTGTCACCTGCTGCAGGGGAACCAGCTGAGCAAAGACCAGAAGAATAAATGGGTCAAGGATGCTCCAGGCATTTTACCACTTCTTTCTCCTGTCTTGTTTTAACAGGTTATAATCTGGACTCTGTGAGCACAGTTCATTAACGCTGCTGTCTGTGTCTTGGTGTGTCAGAGGATTGCGTGCCTCTAGTGCTCAGGGAGTCAGTGTGTAAGTGAACAAGCCTGAGGTTTTCTCACGCACTGGGACAACAATGGAGCAGTAGAGGACAAAAATAAATCTGCTCAACACATGGGCACATTCAGACCTCTGTGTCTTCTCAGTCATTTTATACATAGTGCTGAGAACATAAGCAGGTGTAGGGCTTTCAGAGTGTGGAGACTTTAATAATGCAGAGGGAGAAATGGGATGTTTCCTCTTTCACACTGCTCAGTGCTCAGAGGGATTTCTACAAAATGGGAATAAATGACCGAGAATACTTGACTTAGGCCAACATGTGCATGCAGGCACATCACAAGCACAGGTCAGACTTTACAATCTGGCACAGTAACTACCTCCTACAAAAGTCAATGTGAGTGCTGCACACCTCAACATACTTGTAAGGATGCTGAAACTGGTCAATTCATCACATTCATAACATGATATTAATTGATTCAAGTTCAATAACTAATACCTTGTCTTACTCCCCCAAGACAGGCAGGGAATAACAAAATGACTGATATATATATACATATATCAGTTATTATCTCAGTGCAAAGAAAGGTGCATTCAAAAAAGTTGAATTAAAGTGTCTGCTAAAATAAAGAATGACTACCAATGTGACTTTTTGTGTTCACAGTGTAAGTTTTTATTTGAAAGGCAGCTCAGTTCTGTTTTTGGTTGACTTCAGTTCCAATAAGGCCTCAGTCCTATTCCCGTTCACACCATAGTTCATTAGCACTGTAGGTGCTGCAGCCCTACCTGTTGCTCAGTGGAAAAATCCATTAGACCTGTTGTTTTTCCAGTAATTTCAGATAAAAGTACATATTTTGATTATATTCATTTTATGTATGCTGGGTGGATTATTCTGCTGTTGTTCAGGTATGAATATGTTAAAGTTGAAAGATCAACATATGATATGATTGAATACAGGTTACTTCAGTACCCTGTCTGCATTTGTCTCAGCTCAAAGTGCATAAAGTTATCAAAAAATATTAAATACCTATAATAATTCCTATATATGATAATAAATCCTACATCCACACATGCATTTATGCAGGA
Source organism: Helostoma temminkii (assembly GCA_900302695.1). NCBI lineage: Eukaryota > Metazoa > Chordata > Actinopteri > Anabantiformes > Helostomatidae > Helostoma > Helostoma temminkii. The sequence goes on along the minus strand of OMLM01021359.1, from coordinate 6,777 downwards.
CACAGCTGGTCTGGTAAACTGGTATTTCTCCATGATGTTATTCAGTTTGCTAACTCATTAAAAGGAAATGCGTGGCAGTATGACTAGCAGAGTGCTGAATGGTATTACTACTGCACTTCTTGCTGTCCCTGCCTTTCGGTTTAGCGTACATAGGTACCATAAGATGTGCCTTCTCTCCCTTGTCAGTAATTAAGCAATAAGGGATTACACACAAAAATTGTGCCCCTATTATCATTAAGGCAGTCGGCTATGTAGCTTGACACTTTTAACTTACTTTTTTATGTTTTTTATGTAATGTTTAGGATGATATCTTATCTTAAGCTCTGGCGAGGCGTTCTGGGTTAGTAGAAAATGCAGGTTATTTGTATTTCAGAAGCACTAAAAAGCACTAAGCAAGCAAATAAGTACAGTAAGCTGTAAGTGCAGGTATAGTTGGAAAACAAGCAGAACAGGGTGCCTTGAAGTTTCTGTGGGGACTATAAAGCATTATATGTATTGGCCTGATAATATAGCTATCAACAGGATATTAACAGCAAAAGGCTATGCTAAGGTACCTATAGATGCTACCTATAAATGAAAACTTAGACTGAACCTACAGTGGCACTCGTGTTACCTCACACAAATGATAATGAACTAGAACTGATTATGATGTATTTGACAAATGCTACAAGCTCATTTGAAATGTGTAAAAACTTATGGTATGTGTTCTTACTTTGGATAATTGGCAGTCATCTTGGCAGCTGCAAAACCAGGCTTACAGGCTCCCTTGCTGAGGTTGCCATACTTGTACAGCAGCTCCAAAGGCCTGAAGATGTGAAGGAATGAAGTGAGGGAGAGTTACCTGGGTTAAATATTATCACACATAATGTAGTATACTATGTCTACAGTACAAATTACACAAATTAATAATGGGGAACATTAAAGCGCTGGCCGATGCACCCCATCGCTGGCACCATGCTTATACAAGAATTGAGTGTAAAGTAAACCTTGTATAAATAGTAAAATGTCTACTCACAGTTTACCATCCAGCTTGATGAGGAACCCTTGCTTGTCATACACTAAAAAAGAAAAACGCAGAAAATTACACATGAAACATTTAGAATTTCAGAATTTAAGTCATTTTATTACATAGAATGTAAGAGAATTATGTACTGTCTGGTACATCCGTCAACTCCATCCAGGCTGCTCATAGATGTTTAGATGATAGATGTTCAACATATCCATTTTCAGAGCCTATGCCGGATAGTACTGTGACATTTATGTAATGTGGTGCAATTTGAATGCGGGTGTGAAGGCTGGGGTGAAGATAACACAAACCATTCCTTAAGTATACTGTCACTCCTGTACAAATAAAGCAGGAATCGTTTATTTAAAACTAGTGACACTGAAAATTCAATAACATTCCCATCAATATAAGAATTAAGGTTTTGCAGATATGTCTAATATTGACACTGTTTAAGAGGAAGCACTTTGTGTACCTGACAGCAGGTACACAAATATTTATAGGTCAACCATAACTATGGATTTCATCATCTGTCATTAATGTATCTTAAGCTTGTAAACTGATTCCAAAATTGTGAAGTGGTTAGGCGTAGAGAAGGAAGAGTGTGAAGAAATTTAGTTTTGCACCAAGTTGGTCCATTAAACTCTGGTTCATTCTGCATTAACTTGTACTAAACAATAACCTAATTTAGCCATTACTGTCCTAAATTCATATATCTACTCATCCATTTAAAGTATTTTGGTTAAAGTTCTGTGAACACAAACACATTTTGGGCACCATCCTGTAAAGCATTATCAACCAGAAACTAATGATTTATACTTTCTTTCAGAACTTTCTAAAGTGGTATAAGTCATCTTCTAGCCCTGCCCATTGCATCATTCACACAGGACTGGCCCTAGATGCCCAGCAACATCAGCACACCTTAAAAGGTTGAATATTCTAGACATCAAGACCTTGGCTTTGTCCCAACAGCCCCTCCTTAATCTTATCCCTCATTTCCTTGTCACCCTCAGTTTGTAGAAAATGAAAAAAAGAGAGCTATGATGGGTAGATTGTAATGGGTTTTACACAGTATACATCAGATACTGACAACAAAATAGAAACCACATGTTCAGACCAATGGCCGTCTTGTTTTCTTAAAGGCAGATTCTATCCAGATGTTGCAATGTTGCCCTCTGCTGTTGTATCTTTTTTGTTAAAAGAACAGCATTAAAGCTAAGCGTGAGGGTGGCTGGCAAACCAGTCCCTTCCCAAACATACATTTTGCTTCCGACATTGTGTTCTTCTTGGAAATAGTATAGAATATTTTGTTCACAGTAAGGTAACTTTTCATAGTGCTGCAAGTTTCATAAACTGTAGTGCTAAAATCACAGGCGTGAACTGTGAAAGTGCATTTAAATTGTTTCATTTGTTGTTTTTTTAATCTAAACATCTCTACACTAATCTTGAATTGGTACCCATGCAATGAGCTGGTCTCAATATTACTCAAGATTGAATTTTTGGAAAAAGACAAATCAGGCTGACTTCTTGGACTTTAAAAAAACACACCAATAACATATGTTAATTAAAATCCATTAGCACATGCTATAAAATTATTAAGTAAAGTAATATGTAATCAAGCAAGAACAAGCAGATAATCTTAACATAAGGTTATCTTATATTTTATTAGATTGCCTCTAAAAGAGCTGGCAGTACTTTGTCTATGGACAAAGAGGAAAAGTTGTTCTGGAATGACTTCAGTACAACTACAAAGCTCTGACTGCATGGATCAACAGAGTTGAACACTTATCAAGCTCTTTCGTTGTTTTATCTTTTCACTCGCTCAAAGCTCTTGCTACAGGAGAAATGAAGTGAAAAAGAAGAAAACGTGGTGATAAGATAAGCTGGTGAGGCACACAGGGGCTTTAATTCAGGCTGACAGTATCTCTGGAGAGCAGTGCATGATGTTGTAACAAGATTCTGGATAGCTGATGGAAAATCTGACTATAAAGACAACATGGTCGGAGGGAAGATAAGCAGTGCTTGTTATTTCTGGAGGGGGATGCATATCCTGCTGCAGCATCAAAAAAGCAAGGCCAACCTGTCCACTTTTAGTCTGTATCTTTCAAATTAAACTTAGCAAGAACAATAATAGAGATAATACAATATTATATATTTTTTAATATACTACTACAGCCTCATGGGTAGCTGTGGCTCAGGGGGTAGTCCAATAATCGTAGGGTCCACCATTCAATCTCCAGTTCTTCCTGTTTATGTCAAAATGCCAAGACTCCACAGCCCAAGTTGTCACTGGCACTTTGTCAGCTACACTGTTGATAACACTGATGTTTCATGAATCTCCCCACAGGGATCAATAAAGTATCAAACAGTGAAATGTCAGAAGAAGAGAAGAGGTACCAAGAGTTACAGGCAAATTGACAAATGTAAAGCTTGTGCCATTATGGACTAGGGCAGCTGTGGTTCAGCTGGATGGGCAGGGAATTTATGTTATCTGGCCTTCACAAATGGATACCACCAAAATCTGTAATTTGCATAGATGAAAAAAAAAGGACAATTCAGCTGCTAATTCCAGTTCCTGTTAGGCTCAATGATTTTGAGGATTAAACATGGTGGATGTCATCTTCCTGTACAGCTAACCAGATAATTACTTCAGAGATTAATAGCAACAGAAACAAGGCAGATGTGCCCTCAAATAATGTCCAGCATGCTGCTCTGCTTTGATTGATTCTGTTATCCAGTGCAAAACTAATCAAATATGAGAAAACATTGATGAATCTTATAATGGAATATAGTAATAACCTGTGCTCCTTGTCAAGTGTTTTCATGCCAGGAAGTGAATAGAAACAAATTAGTTTTATTTAAAAAGGGACAGGAAACTCAAAATTATGACTCTCTAAAAAAACAGACTGTAATTATGCTGCATAAAATTCCCAGAGTGTTAATGACACAAAACTTGATTCTAAATCAAGTTTGTAAGGTGTGATTAAAAATCCATTTACTGACTGGTGTCGGAACAATTTTAAAACAACAAACTCAACGGCATGGCTTTTTAATGTGGTTCTGGAAATTCTGGGGGTCTCTATCTATACATGATTTTCCTATTTGTCCCACATAGAATATGCTATCCATCCATCTGTGTCTGCAACACAGAAGTGTTTCTTAATGGTCCGTTGATGTTTGGCCATATTATTAAACATCAAATAAATCAACTTAACAAGACATGGCTTCACAATCAACCTCAGAGTTGAAAAAAAGTTCATGACAGGCATCATCTAGGTAAGATATCAGAGGCTGATCCTGAGAATCGGTACCTGATTCGGATGTATCAGCTAAAATAAGGCTAAAATAAAACTTATCTTAGGTATTTTGTCTCAACCTGCTGGTGTTGCACAGCCAGGCGCTAGCACATAGCATTGTGTTGCACAGTTTTAATTTAGACTATGTGAATGTAGAAAATAACTTGTACACACTCATAAATAGTTCAGCCATAACCACACAATCTACAATGACAGGTCCATCCATAAGTTGTCAAGCCCCAGGCCGAGCTCACTAACCACCAGACGAATCTGTCTTAATATCAGTGTATGAAAGTAATATAATGATGTCATATTCTCCTGTTATTTCTGTACATCACAGATACATGTTACATACTCATGTACATCATGTACACACCTGTTAAGGTACATAGACATATGATCCTGTTATGTTTATCTTAACTCAACGTGTTTAATTGTTATGTTTACGTTGTTTCAGGACTAATTTCCTATTGTTGTTGTGTGTTCTTACTGTGTGTTACCAGATATTAGACAAAGCCAAACTTCCATATGATAATTTCCTGATCTCATCTGCTCCGTCAGAATCCATGCATGAGTGAAGGTAAAACATTCTAAATATATATGTATTACATATTGTAATACTTAATAGTTGTTGTTATTATGGGATGAGGTTTGGGCTTGATGAAAGTAGTAGTACCCAGTCTAAGTTGGGATAATATTCGAACAAAGGATAATACGATAAAAGGAGGAGACAGACGAGTCCTCGCAGTAAATTTAAATCCCTGGCTATGCACGCCCTCCGCCTCCATTTGGCGACGCCCCAAGATATTTTATAAGTGGAAACGTCAATTTCAAAGCAGTTCAACTTTGTTTAACATCTTACTTCTTACTACTTTTTCGAACTATATTTACAGCACGCCAAACTTTCCTTATCTTTTTTATATTTTTCGTCACTCCTTTTTGCAAAGCAGAACTTCAAGCAAACTTGGATTTTTGTTTTCAATTAGCCATACCAAATTATTCTCTGTGAGTTGGACCAACTTAGCCTGAGCTAGATGACGACCCTCTTTCTGGTATTTTACCAAATACTCGGTACCGACATCAGTTTGGCGAAAGCGACCTTCAGCAGCTCAAAGGCAAGGCCAAGTTTCTCTTATTCCACGAGATGTCTGGTGTCTATACATAAGCCGCTAGCGGTGGAGGTGAGGTGAATAGTTACTAGATTACTTTACTCTCGCCCAAATCACCATATATTTATGCATTGATATTTATTCTTAATTCATTCTAATTCTTAGAATTAGTTATTTCATGTTTTACTGTCCATTCATTTATTCATTTTGTTCCATATGTCCATATACATATTCACGCACACTCATATATTCTGTAGTTGTAGATTAATAAATATTTTTATTAATTAGTTGTGAATTAAGCGTCGCCGTACGCTTGTGAAATTGTGAAAGGCATGTGTTGGTGAATTTACAGTTGCTGCGTGTCCCAGAACCGTTAAATTGCACCCTGAACTAAGTGAATTCTGCGTGTCCCCTGTCGTTCTTAATTAGTGTGATTCTTTTTATTCCTTTTTATAGGACCCCCATAGTGGTCGCGGGTGTGCTGGAGCCTATCCCAGCCGGCATTCGGGCGAGAGGTGCGGTACACCCTGGACAGGTCAAAAATGTTATATAAATTTGTATTTCTGAATTTTAATTTATGTGTATATGGTGTAACAGATTTTTTGTATTTATTATATGGTTGCATTTGGGATCTAAATATTTCACGTGCAAATATTCTGAGCCAAAAAACATCATGGTTGGTGGACTCACATGACTTGTAGCTCCAGCCTGATAAGCTGATCCTCCTTAAGAAGTAGTAGATGTAACGGAGGGCAAGCATTAAGAATAGGGCCAGGAGGAGGTTGCGGCAGTGTTTTATTCTCATCTCCAGCTAGCATGCATGGCACATCCCACACTGGAGCCTGTCTGGGCAGGATATAAATTGGTTAGTTATTTAACAAGCATTATTTGAATAAGGAAATGGAGCAGGTACTCTATGTTCTGAAAGATTATATTTTGGTTATAAAAATGAGAGGTGAGGTGAGATACGCATCTGTCCCATTCTCTTCAACAGGCATCTAAAAATCCCAGGATGGTACCTTGATGGGATTTAATTACATCAAAAATATGGGATGAGATCGCTATCTTTAATCAAGAGCGTAGTTTTTCAATTTGAGAGCACACTTTAACAATTTAATGTTCATATTTTGTTATGCTTTCTCTCAAAACCCTTTCCTCGCATTCAAAATGTCTCTGCTCGCACTCAGATTTGCTCTGCTCACATTCACATTTCCCATAAGAAACAGAGGAGAATTGACTTTACTTTCAGTATGGACCGCTAAGTTCAAGGGCCTCAGGTAAGTGTTTGTCATTTTCATGGAGTTTTCTTACATAAGTGTCTAAAACCGCAACATTATACTTATGTAAGAAAAACTCCATAAAAATGACA
>OMLM01021344.1:0-11498 GCA_900302695.1 Helostoma temminkii | reverse complement strand
CTCTCTGTCCCCACCTGTCTCTCTCTCTCTCTCTCCGTCTCTTCCTCTCTCTGTCCCCACCCGTCTCTCTCTCTTGCTCGGTCTCTGTCCCCACCCGTCTCTCTCTCTCTCTCTCCCTCTCTTTCCGTCTCTCTCTCTCTCTCTCCCCACCTCTCTCTCTCTCTCTTTCCCCCCCTGTCTCTCTCTCCACCCCTCTCTCTCTCTCTCTCTCTTCCCCTCTCTCTCTCTCTCCCCCCCCTCTCTCTCTCTCTCTGTCCCCCCCTGTCTCTCCCTCTCTTTCCGTCTCTCTCTCTCTCTCTCTCTCCACCCGTCTCTCTCTCGCTCGGTCTCTGTCCCCACCCGTCTCTCTCTCTCTCTCTCTCGGTCTTTGTCCCCACCCGTCTCTCTCTCTCTCCCTCTTTCCGTCTCTTCCTCTCTGTCCCCACCCGTCTCTCTCTCTCGGTCTTTGTCCCCACCCGTCTCTCTCTCTCGGTCTCTGTCCCCACCCGTCTCAGGTGCTCATCCCGGCTCAGACGGGCTCTCAGGTGGATGAGGGGCGTTTGATTCGAGCTCTCTCTGAGCTCAGTGAGACTCTGGACAAACTGGAGTCCATGTTCCTCCGCAGGCAGCCGTTCCTCTGTGGCCATGACGTCACCGTGGCCGACCTGCTCGCCGTCTGTGAGCTCATGCAGGTCAGACATCAGTTTTAGATACTGATCCAGACTCCGCCCCCACGCTGCTGCAGCTAACCTCTGTGTGTGTGTGTGTGTGTGTGCAGCCCCTGGGTGGAGGCAGAGACGTCCTGCAGGACCGTCCTCAGCTGCAGAGGTGGAGGAGCAGGGTTCAGGCTGCCGTCGGCGACGCCTTCGACAGAGCTCACGCCGTCCTGTTCGCTCTCAGTGAGCGCCGCAGGGCCAAGCTGTGATGTCATCACACCAGCCAATCATCTTCCAGAGATCAAATATTTAATCAGTCTGTCAGTTGGAGAAAATTTCCCACAGCACTTAAACACATCACAGGTTTGTGCTGCTGTAACAATCCAGTCCACAGTCCTGAACCTGGATCAGTGAATCCGGGTCGAGCTGGACCAGCTTCAGTAGAACCGCGATTGAAGCGTCGCTTCACTGATCTAATGATTCTAATTATTTTATTTTATTTTCTGAAAGCACTTTCAATAAAAGATGATTTTTCTAAAGGAGAAATAAAGTTGTGATGTTTTCTCTGTCGTCATGTGAACAGTGGGTGTGTCACCGAGCGGCAGTGGGTGTGTCACCGAGCCGCAGTGGGTGTGTCACTGATCCACAGCTGCTGCACATCTGAAACTAAGGACCAGCACACACTGAGCTGCCGGTCAGCCAGAGGGAACACGGGTCAGCCAGAGGGAACACGGGTCAGCCAGAGGGAACACGGGTCAGCCAGAGGGAACACCGGGCTCATGTTCTGTGGATCTGCCGGGGCTGAAACACCTGTTCTGGTATTAAGGTGCATCCTGCTGGGAGATCGGATCACAAGTGGGAATGTGATCTCAAATGAACAGAAACATGATGTGGACACCTGGAGACACCTGAGTGTGAACAGAACCTGAGAGAAGCTCAGTGTGTCTGATCAGAACTGGATCACAATTTTAAAAACAATAAATAAACGTAATCAAATTAAATATCAGTGAAAATATAAAAGAATTTATTAGGAACAGTTGAAACTTAATTTACAGGAGTGTTACAGTAGGAATGTCAGCATCTGATTGGTCCTCTACAGCGGGTCAGGGGGCGGGGCTTGGCTCCGTTTAGCAGGATGTTTCTCCTCTTCTTCATCTCCTTCATCTCGTCCTCGCTTCCTGGTGGCTGACTCCGCCTCCTGCTGTGGGGGAGGGGTCAGTGGGTGAAAAAGGCAGCTGCTGGTTACCATGATGTCACAGCGGCATCACGCTGAGCTCAGAACCGGAGCGAAGACAGGATCCGACTGGTTCCTAATGAGCTGACGGATGATGATGGAACGATTAAGTCAAATAAAAGACTTTTCTACTGATGTTTAAAACCACCAGCACTGGACCGTCTGTGTGTCCAGAACCTCTGGAGTCCAGTTCACTACAGACACTTAAACAGAACCTGCTGATGTTGGCGACAGACATGATTAAACGATCCGAGCTCAGCGTGATGTCATCATGTCTATGTTTCTGTGTAGTTACCACGGTAACAGCAGCAGCAGCGTCTCCGGACGGGTACATGAGTCGTCGAGCCGTGTCCAACATGTCAGCGTCCTGAAAAACACGTCATACACTGCAGTACCGCTGTAGTACTACTGCAGTAATACTACTGCAGGGATGCAGTAATACTACTGCAGTAGTACTACAGCAGGAGCAGTTACCTGTATCCAGGGGTGCTGCAGAGCTTCCTCTATCGTCATCCTCTGGCTGGGATCAACAACCAGCAGCTTCCTCACCACGTCCTTCGCTGGAGACACAAAACACCTGAAACACCTCAGCAACACAGTACTGCAGTACAGCTCAGTAATACTACAGTAGTGTTGTGGTAGTTATGATACTTCTGTACTACAGAACCATTACTGCTCAGTGTTTAATGAGTATAACAGTACTACTGCAGTAGTACTGCAGTAGTACCTTGGTCAGAGACGTGTCTCCACTTGGACTGGACCATGGTGAATTCTCCTCTGATGATCTGATCTGTGATCGACTGATGACCGAAGCTCTCGTGGAAGGGAGGGTACCCTCCCAGACTGAGAGACAGACAGGTAGAGAGACAGACAGGTAACTACCTGAGGACAAAGCTTCACAACACAAACACCCATGACAGTGTTCGGAGGGCTGAGCCTACCAGACGAAGAGCAGGACTCCGAGACTCCACGCGTCCACGGCGAGTCCGTATCCGGTGGTGGAGGCGTGAGTGAAGACTTCAGGAGCCAGGTAAGACGGGGTCCCACACAGAGTCCTCATCAGGACGGCCTCCTCCAGGATCCTGGACTGGTTGAAGTCGGTCACCTGACACAGGGATGATGGTGAATGAACAGGGGATCCGATCTTGACATCACTAACACATGATGTTCACCTGTCAGAGGTCTGAAACCAGCACAGGTGTGCTTCCTGTCTCTGACCAGGTGAACATCACACCTGTGCTGGTGTCACATGACAGGAAACAGTCCTGCAGGTGTGTGATGATGAAGGTGAGACTACCTTGATGAGACAGATGTCTTCTTGTGAGGACAGCAGGATGTTCTCTGGTTTTAGGTCTCTGTGGATGATTCCGTTACTGTGGAGGTACTGCGCGCGCACACACACACACACAGACACACACACACACACACACACACACACACAGTGATCAGTTTATTAGGAACACCAGGTTCCAGCTGCTGAAACCAGGCGACAGAAACCAATCAACTTCAACGATCAACATGTAAAGGATGTTGATGTTGAAAGGTTTTGCCTCTCAGGCTTGGTAGCTGTTGGACCTTTACTTTTGTCTCTCCTGGTTACCGTAGCAACAACAGGTCAGTCTCACCTGGACCGCTTTGAGCATCTGGTAGAAGTAAAGTTTGGCCACGGACTCTTTGAGCTGCTGCTGAGACTTCACCCTGTTGAACAGTTCACCTCCCTCCATCCTGACACAAACACAAACCGTTAGCTTAGCTTAGCACAAAAAGGGGAGGGAGGGAGTCACAGCTAGTTTAGCTTAGCATGAAAAGCGGACGGAGGGGGACACAGCTAGTTTAGCTTAGCATGAAGAGCGGAGGGAGGGAGACACAGCTAGTTTAGCTTAGCATGAAGAGCGGAGGGAGGGGGACACAGCTAGTTTAGCTTAGCATGAAGAGCGGAGGGAGGGGACACACAGCTAGTTTAGCTTAGCATGAAGAGCGGAGGGAGGGGGACACAGCTAGTTTAGCTTAGCATGAAGAGCGGAGGGAGGGGGACACAGCTAGTTTAGCTTAGCATGAAGAGCGGAGGGAGGGGACACACAGCTAGTTTAGCTTAGCATGAAGAGCGGAGGGAGGGGGACACAGCTAGCCTAACCTTTCAACCACTAATCTCAGTTGATTCAGAAGAAACTTCCGGACATGGAACAACAGAAATGTTCTCAGTAGAAAAATGTGATCAGCTGATTTATTGAAAAGTTATTGATTAGGTTTAACTCACAGCTCCAACACGATGTAGTAACTGTCATCAGTCTGATAAAAGTCTTCTGTCTTTATGAGACAAGGCTGCAGGACACAAGGAGACAAGGAGAGGACATGAGGAGTTGGAGACAGTTTTATACTAAACCTGCATCTTCACTCACGTGGTCGACTCGCTGCAGAATCTCGATCTCTGTCTTCGCGTTTCGCGTCGCTGTCTGTGATTGGACAAAGCACAGATCACATGATCACCACCCTGCCATTGGTCCACAGCTCAGACGCCATGTTTGTAGTTCTCTGAGGTTAACTTCTGCTACATCAGTCAAGGAAGGATAGAAGGAAACTAGGAAGGACAAAAGGAAATAAAAGGACAGAAGGAAATGAGGGAAGGAAAGGAGGAAACAAGCAGAGGAGAAAGGAAATGAGGGAAGGAGGAGGAGGAGGAACGAAAGGCAGGACTCACCCCTTCAGACTGAAAGTTCTTCTTGTTTATTATTTTCACTGCTAATTTTCTACAGGTCGATCTCTCGAAGGCCAGTTTGACTTCACCACACACTCCTCTGAAACAGGAAGGAAGTGACGAGCAGGAAGTGACATCACAGCCGTAACAAACACAGTGAGAAACAGGAAGAGGAGACCATGAGCTGCAGATGATGCAGTGATGTCTGGTCTGTCTGGTTCCCCATCTACTGATGATGTGAACATGTTTGGACCCAATAATCTGATCAGATTCAGCTACGTGCTTTAGAACCGATTCTGGACTACAGTTAACACTCAGGCCCCCAGTTTCAGAGACGTGCTGTAAAATCTGCTTGGTTCTGGTCAGTGCGTCCAGAACCAGGAGAAGACGAGCTTTAAATCAAAGCCGACCGTCAACGCTTTAACCTTGAATGTTTCAAACTTGTGTCGCTGTCCAGATTCTTATTGACTGACAGGACCAATGCACCACAGCGAGTTCAGATCTGTGCCGGGACTCACGTGCCGATGCGTCGGGTCAACACGTACTTTTCCTGAAGCTCTTTGGGTAAACTGGACTGATCGTTGGCGCTCAGGTCAATGAAGACAAAGACTGAAGAGACAGAGACAAGACAAGGTGAGCCTGGGCAGAACATGTTCTAGGGATGTGGGTCTCAGGGGCAGGACCGGCGCCACACTGACCTTTCTTCCGTGGTTCGGCCAGAGAGATCACGGCGTTGTTGACCAGAGGAAGCTTCCTGTTCTTACCAACCAGGATCCCGTCAACAAATGTCCCGTTGTTACTGTAGTCCTCCACAAACGCCTCGGTGCCCTCCTGAAACAGAGACGGAAGGTTCCTGTCAGACTGGACCGGGTCTAAACAGAACCTCCCAGTAAGCTGCAGTAGTACTAAGAGTAATCTCACTCTGTAGATCCTGAAGTGCCTCTTGCTGTAGATCAGGAACCTTCTGGATACTCGATCATTAGGATCACCCAGGACGTAGTCACACTTGGAGTCTCGGCCAAACAGGTACTGGTCCTCCAAACAGTCTGTGAACAAACGGTACCGTTAGGACTAGTAGCATCAGTACCAGACTTAGTACCAGCATTAGGACTGTTGTTAACTTAAAACCTGATTCAATTCAATTCAATTCAACTTTATTTATACAGCGCCAAACAACAACAAAAGTCATCTCAAGGCACTTTACAATGTTTAAGCTTTAAGACCTTACAATACAACTAAATAATAAGGAAAACCCAACAAATCCCCCTTTGGGCAGCACTAGGCAACAGTGGAGAGGAAAAACTCCCTTTTTAAGAAAGGAAGAAACCTCCAGCAGAACCAGGCTCAAGGTGGGAGGCCATCTGCCTCAGCCGGTTGGGGTGAATGGAAAGAAAGAGAACAAGAGAACAGAAAAGAACAGCAGATCACACAACCAATAACAACAACAAGCAACAGGCAGGCAGGTTGGATGGGCAGCAACTGAAGACCTGGAATACACAGCCTCAGGGCCGATGATACCTGCGGGGGAGAGAGAGAGAGAGAGAGAGAGAGGCACAACTACAGGAGAGAGAAGAAACAAAGTTAATAACAGGCAGTGGTGGCGTATGAATGGATGGAGAAAGCAGGAGGAGCTCAGTGTGTTGACGGGAAGTACCCCAGCAGTCTAAATCTATAGCAGCATAACTAAGAGCTGGTTCAGAGTCACCTGAACCAGCTCTAACTATAAGCTTTATCAAACAGGAAAGTTTTAAGTCTAGTCTTAAAAGTACAGAAGATGCAGATGTAAGGACTAACCAGTTTTAGGACTAGTCCTGGGACAACATAGAGGGCTCACCGTGGCTCCTGAAGTCCTGGGCCATTGGCAACAAGCGGCCCCACGGTTGTGGTTCAGGCTCCTCTGGGACAGATGCCAGGGTGACGGGGATGGTGTCCACACTGCTCAGGGTCCCCGAGCTGCTGGACGTCTGGCTGCCTGAGCTCGGCCCGCTGGAAGAACTGGAGCCATGCTGGGACTGGGACTTAGATTGGGACAGGGACTGGGTAGACTGGGTGGACTGGGTGGACTGGGCCTGGGAGGACTGGCTGGATTGGACTTGTGATAAGGACAGGGTGGACTGGTCTCCCTTATTAGGAACCTCTTCAGACATTGTCCAGTTCTGCAAATGAGACACATGAGATCATCATACTGGACACCTGCGAACCTGTGGACCCCCCCCCCTTACTGCACCAAACCCAATTTATAAATCGTATGATTCAAGAATGTTATTATCATTATTTCAAAAATACCAGTACAGAAACTAAGAACAAAACTTTCATCAAAGATGTTAAAACCCACTCTTCGGTTCGGCAGAAACCTAACAGGAATCCTCCACAGGAGTTTCATAAATTATGACCTGTTTTAGCCGCAGCTGACAAAGTTTGTGCCTTTTTCACACAGCGGACACATCTTTAAATCAGCAGGTTTTTAAATGGAGTTCCTGTAGGGTTATGATGTTTTCACTGAGGCTGCAGACTGAGTCCAGTACCGAACTGGTACAGTAAGTCCGTCTACGACCTGTCAGTCACTGATAGATGAAGAGAGCCCAACGACCCGTTTTAACATCCGGATCCACATCCGCTCCAAACGCGCCGAGCCAATCACCGCCGGCATGAAGCGGACCGAGCCGGTCTAAACCAGGCTAATGCACGAACATCATTCAGACACTCACCGGGTTCCTGCAGGTGGACTAACCGGACCGGACACCGTCAAACAGGACACGTGTGGGGAATTTTACCGGGATGGTGCAGGAAACATTCTACCTTATTTTCCTCTTACGTCACGCGGTGGTCTCCACCAATGAGAAGTTAGGACAGGGGTCACGTGAACTAGAATCTTCCGGGTCTGGTTTAGTCTTGTAGGACCTATGGCAGGACCAGGAGGACGTGGTGATCGATAACTGAAGCTCAGGACACCTGTCACCTGTCTGCGTGTTCACCTGAGTGGCGTCATGTCCGGACAGAAGAGGCTGATCATCGCTGACGGTGAGTCCCGGTTCGGAATCTGTCCTCAGACCAGTTTGTGTGAGGCCACAGTCAAACAGCAGGTGTACAGAGCTCAGGCCGAACTTCATTTATAAACTGCAGAATTTAAGATTATTTCCTTATTTACTAAAAACATGTAAAAAATGAGAAAGTAATAAAAGTGTGATCAGAGATGTGAGAGTCCTCTCTGCGGTTCGGCTTCAGGGTCAGCTCGTCAAACACACAGTAGTGGTAGTATTAGTGGTAGTATTAGTACTAACTCTGGGAATAGAAACACTTGCCTTCAAAATGATGAGGAGACACAGAGAAGGAGCCTGCAGAGATGGGTTCTGGTTCTGAGTCTGAACCCCTCTGTATTCTACACCAGACTTCTGTTTGATCCCAAGTGTTAAAGTGTGAAGGTCAGGGTCCGGGTCCGGATCCGGGTTCTGAATTGCTGTGGTTCTGTCAGTGAGGAGCTGTGAACCGACTCGTTTTATCTGTGTGCAGATGAGGAGGTGCCGCCTGAGGAGTCCAACCCGTTCTCCTTCAGAGAATTCCTGCGCTGCAAGAACCAGGACCAGGACCAGGAGCAGACACGCAGTAAGGTAGGTGGACTACAGAGTCTGCAGCAGCAGAGGAAGACGTGATGCTCAGTAGATCTGTGTGTGTCTGCCAGAGGCCCTTTGATGTCAGGGACTTGACCTTTGACCCTGAAGTCGGGAGCTGCTTCTTCTCCGAGCCCTCGCTGGCACCACAGGTAGAGACATCACCACTGACATCATCTCATGCCTAGATCAGATTAGATCAGATCAGATCAGATTAGATCAGATCAGATCAGATTAGATCAGATCAGATTACACACTTTATTGATCCTCAGAAGGGGAAATTCACGTCACAGCACAGAGCAAATATGACATCAGAAGTTAAAAACAACACACAATAGCTCAAAGAATCTATAGCAACAACCACAGCACACAATCCAGGAGGTGAGACACAGCAGAAACATGAGTCAGCAGCACTGAACTGATCAATGACTTCAGCCCAGACTTAGTCAGACTGCAGTTATCCAGGTGACTGGGTTTGTTGGAGATGGAGACTGAGACGGCAGCAGGACCTTGTTTCTGTTCCTCCTCACCAGCTCAAACCATCCGGTTACACTGAATCAGGTCTGAGTTCCTGCCTCCTCAGCTCCTGGTGGACCTCGGATCACCTGGAGGATTTCTGGAGGATCTTAGTGTCTCTGTCCTGGTATCAGGCCTGTGTTTTAAATGGCTAATAGCCAGTAGCTAATAGCATGCTAGCTGTCATTAATCCTCCGGTGAATAAAAACATTTCGAGGACAGAAGACTGGAGTTCTCTTGCAGGATCCTGCGAGTCAAACATGTGTCCTGTGACGTGTGAAGAGACAGTTTGTGTCATCGCAGCCACATCTAGTGGACATGTGTCCGCGCAGCTTCATAGCTGCTGCTCTTATTGTGAAATGCGGACAACATGAGCTGACCTGAAACACTGATCGACACTCGACGATCGGATGTTTAAATACAGAAGCAACAAGCAGTTTCAGTGTTACATGGACCCAAGTGGTGATGAGAGACTGAAAACAGCGACACTGTTCTTTAATACTAAATTATTAGTTCAGTCTCTGCTGAGGAGCCAACGCTGTGAGACTCTGTCTGTGTCCACATCAGATTCAGCTCATCGCAGTTTCAGTGTCGACACCTCTGATCAGAAGAATAACCTGTCTCTGTCTGTCCAATCAGGAGGAGGAGGAAGAGTGGGGGCGGAGCTTCCAGTCAGGTGTAGACAGCACCTCCTCCCTGTGCACAGAGGAGGAGGATGACGATGAAGAGGAGGAGACCAGGTGAGTTGTGTCAGCTGCTCTGTGATTGGTTGTTAGAGTAGAGATGGAGCTTAGTGACATCATGGTCAGGACAGGTGTTACCTGTCTGTAGGTGCTGCTGGGAGACCTGCTGCTGCGTTCAGGTCACATTGTAATTCTCAGCTCCTGTGAACAATCAGACTCAGTTAATCCAAAGGTTCATTTAGTTTTACCTGGGTCCACCTGGGTCCACCTGAGGCTGGAGTCCCCCAGTCTGTGACCTGCAGCATGAAGCTGGTTTTCAGTGAGTGAGATGATTTAATAATGAGGATAAAATGAAAATCAATTCATCGTCATTCTAGTTAAACTGGATCTAGTCCTCCACTAGCTGCCCCACAGTCCAGCAGGTAGAGGAATGGACTCTAAATTGCCCGCAGGTGTAAGTGAGAGTGTGAATGGTTGTTTGTCTGAATGTGGCCCTGTGATAAACTGGTGACCTGTCTCACCTGTGTGACAGCTGGGATAGGCTCCAGCACACCTGTGACCCCTGCGGGGACTAAGCGGTTAAGCGGTTATAGATGGATGGATCCTGATTGTGGCTATTCTCAACCTTTAAGCAGCTGCTGCAGATGTGAACATCATTCTGCTCGTCGTCCTACATGTTATGATGAAACACACGTTTCATCATGAAAATCGTTCTACGTGCTGAAAACTTGTTCCTAATAAACTGGTCACTGAGTGTAACCCCACTGGGTTCTGATCCAACAGGTTCTCGTCCAAACCTGACGTCCAGCAGAGAGGAGGAGCGGAGAACTATGAAGGGGACGACGAGACGTCCATGGCTGAAACTGTCGGCACCTGCAGGAGGAGGAGTCACATCCAACAGGTAGCACACACTGTCTTCTTCATCCGTCTCCATCTCTGTTGTGTGTCTTCCTCAATCAACCTCCTCTCTGTCCTTCCTCTTCCCCTCCTGTCTGGCAGCTCCATCCTTATCATTCTTCTCCCAGTATCTTCCTCATCCTCCATCTCAGTCTCTCTCACTGTGTCTCTGAACCGTCCTACCTGCACTGTCTCTGATCTACTCATTCCTCATCTCATCTCATCTCATTTTCTTCCGGGCCGGGTCGCGGGGGGAGCAGCTTAAGCAGAGATGCCCAGACTTCCCTCTCCCTAGACACCTCCTCCAGCTCTTCCGGGGGAACACTGAGGCGTTCCCAGGCCAGCCGAGAGAGTCCCTCCAACGTGTCCTGGGTCTTCCCCGGGGCCTCCGCCTGGTGGGACATGTCCGGAAAACCTCCCCTGCGAGGCGTCCTGGAGGCATCCGAAACAGATGCCCAAGCCACCTCAACTGGCCCGTCTCGATGCAGAGGAGCAGCGGCTCTACTCCGAGCTCCTCCCGGGTGACTGAGCTCCTCACCCTATCGCTAATGGTGCGCCCAGCCACTCTACGGAGGAAACTCATTTTGGCCGCTTGTATCCGCAACCTTGTCCTTTCGGTCATGACCCAAAGCTCATGGCCATAGGTGAGGGTAGGAACGTAGACTGACCGGTAAATCGAGAGCTTTGCCTTTCAGTTCAGACCAAGCTCCTCCGGTCGTACAAGGTCCAGACGGCCCTTAACAAAGGGTCCCGAATCCCGTATTTCCTAAGTACCTCCCACAGGATGCCACGAGGGACACGGTCAAACGCCTTCTCCAAGTCC
Source organism: Helostoma temminkii (assembly GCA_900302695.1). Taxonomy (NCBI): domain Eukaryota; kingdom Metazoa; phylum Chordata; class Actinopteri; order Anabantiformes; family Helostomatidae; genus Helostoma; species Helostoma temminkii. The sequence goes on along the minus strand of OMLM01021344.1, from coordinate 407 downwards.
ACAAAACACATGTAGACTGGATGGGCGAACTCCCATGAACCCTCGAGCACCCTAGCAAGAGTATGGAGCTGGTCCAGTGTTCCACGGCCAGGACGAAAACCGCATTGTTCCTCCTGGATCCGAGGTTCGACTAGCGGCCTAATTCTCCTCTCCAGCACTCTGGCATAGACTTTCCCAGGGAGGCTGAGGAGTGTGATCCCCCTATAGTTGGAACACACCCTCCGGTCCCCCTTCTTAAAAAGAGGAACCACCACCCCGGTCTGCCAGTCCAGAGGTACTGTCCCTGATCTCCACGCGATGCTGCAAAGGCGTGTCAGCCAAGACAGCCCCACAACATCCAGAGACTTAAGGTACTCAGGGCGAATTTCATCCACCCCTGGTGCCTTGCCACCGAGGAGCTTACTGAT
>OMLM01021334.1:50594-71632 GCA_900302695.1 Helostoma temminkii | reverse complement strand
GTTCATCCAATAACTTCCACTACATTTTACTAAAACAATTATTTTTTTAAAGGGAAAGATAGATAATCATCAAAGTGGGTGCGATTCAACATCCGGGGGCCATGAATGTCTGTACAATAATCCAGACATCTGGTAGATTGTGAGACATTTGGCAGCACAATCTACCAGGAAAAGTCAAGGGATCACTACTATCAGTAGTTCCCTGTAAATCTACAACCAGACACTAGTGTGGCTAAAAATATATTATATATATATATTAAATAATTATGTACAATTAACTCTTCATAAGAAAAAAAAAGAGATTGGGTAGAAGGTGCTGCAGCCTGCTTTTTTACTTTTCTGAACTTAATGATTTAGCAAAATGTTGATTTAACACTCCCTTCATTATTTATTCATGTAAAAAAAAATCAAACAAGGACATGATTTGTTTGCTGTCAGTGTGTTCTTTTTTCTCAAGGTATAAGCTGTCATGTAAATGGATCGGATCATTTAGCTGTTTTAGCTTCGGTTTCACTTTAGCGGATGTGGATACACCAGTCTGTACTTTGTCTTGTAGGTTTTCTCACATGAAAATTGAAAAAAAAGATTTTGAAGGTCTTTCAACAAAATCTTCACTCGGTGTTCCAACTATTTTTTGAATTGGTGTTCCTAGTCCTATCATATCTGCAATAGTGTATTCACTGATGTGCACTCAGGACTGAATCATTCATACAATACAATAAGGCTTGCTAAAATTGGTCCAGTGGTGAGGAATTGATTGAAGCTGAAGCTGGCAATTAGTTTCACTGATAACTGTAGCGGCAGGGAGCAACACACGAAACACGGGAAGACATAACACATCTAGTGAATGGAAACAGTTCCATTACTCTCTGTCGGTTGTCCTCACTTCCCTCCTCGCCATTCATCTACAGATGTAATGACCAAAGAAAAGAGCAAGACGCTCATCTGTCAACATGATTCACCGTCAATTTACTGGTCTTTTTATAAATCTCGGTTCTGTGCTGCCGCTGGGGAGATGGACCCGGTCCCTAAAAAATTCTTACAATCTACATATTGACACACATGATGTTGCAGCACTGATTGGGAAAGACCTTCATTTAACTTTGTGTGGTGTCAGAAGGTAAAGGGAAAGTGGTCATCAGATGCTGGATTGGTATAGATGATTTTATGATATATGATGCTTAACATTATACAGCTAGCAATGCTGGTTTTGAATTTGTATTATCATAAATTTGCATTATTATAAAATGCTGTAGACAGTCCTGATGACGTAAGCCATTGGGTTTAATGCCCACGGCAGTGTGCAGCAGAGCTTGTGCCAAAATTAATATAAGATATGTAGGCTTTACTTTCTGTGTACTCTGTTTACATATTCCAAAAAGATAGTGGCTTGTTTTGAAATTATGCACTTCTCTATGCAGTATATTGCTGAGATATATGCCTCAAGGTTTAGCATTATCTCTCCATGTTCCATGTTCTCTTCCAATAAGTAAGCAAAGAAGCTCAGCTCGTTGCCTGAGTCTTGACCTTAAAAAAACAGACACGGATGAAACACAAAACATCTGTAGAGATGTAGTTGCATAGTGTGCATTAGCAAATGGAGTTTGTGCTAAATGTACCATACTTTAGATTTTAAAAAGATGAAATACTACTAAATGGGTCATACCACTATCACTTTACATCACTTGGGCCTGTACACATTATTTGTACACTAAATAAATTAGTGGGTAAAATTGTAGCACACAATGTAAAATTATAACATTGTAAACATATATGAAAGGCAGTTCCACTGAACAAATTACATTTGTGAAGAAAGATTAGTTAAGGTAACAGGCATTGACAACACAGTGATGTCACTGATATCAATCATATACTATATTATTATACTATTGCACATTATTTGTGACATGTAACCAGAACTTTACTGTTGCAGACATTGCATTACTACTTTACATACAGTACACTTTGACACCAGGGTGAAGTGTTTGGCAAAAACATGCAGCACTAAGCAAATAGCATAAGAATTGGACCATAACAATATCAAAACATGTGTCAGAGTTGAAGAACAGTGGAGCGAACACTGTGATTTGGGGCTTTGTTGCTGCTGGTCCTGGACAACTTGCCATCGTGGAGCGGAAAGCTGAAGCTCAGTTTGATGATGCATCAGGACAACGACCCCAAACACTGACATAAATCTGCTACAGAATATACTAATGAGCTCCCAGTGTAAGCCCAGACCTCAAAGTATAAATAACAATCACTCACACAAGTTATTAAATTCGAGTGTTCGATTACTTTTTCCACCAGAGCTAAGACATGACATTTTTAAATACACGTGTACTTAACACTTAACTCAAGCACATGACATGAATAGGTCAAAATATAAATTCTACAGTAAGATTCCCATTACATACTGACGGCTTGTGCTTCTTAGGATTAAGACGAATGGCGCCATTGCGTGGTATAATGTAAAATTACACGAGTCTGCATAGTCCTGTGATGATCTGAACAAAACTGTGATCAGAAATAAAACTGACACCGAGGGCGCAGAAAGCAGAAAGAGAAAATTATTTTGAGTGGCTGAAAAGAGATGATGTATCATAACTGCTAAATAAAAATGTGAAACTAATTAAAGTTTTGTTTTTAAAGATTTTTACAAATTAAATCGTGACACTGACACACACACACTCTCTCTCCACGGTATTGTCCACTCATGTCGAGCCTCTCCTCGTCTTAACTTTAAACAACCGAAGGCAATGTAATTAATGCAAACTGGTGCTGTTTAAGGAAAAGTTAAGCCTGAACGTTAGTGCGAACGTCAGAGCGCAAGTACAACCATCGTTCAGGAAATGGGAGTGTCGGTGAAACAGCCATGGGAAAGTTCTCCCAACTTTTTCCGATTACATCGATTCTTTATACAGCAGGACAACACAGAGCGACTTAAGCAGTGTCGAGCACCGAGGTAAGGAGTGGAGAGTGGCATTAAAACCTGTAAGCCAATCAGGAGACAAATCCAGCTTCACGAGAGAGAAAGGTAAGGATCATTTTTCACTGGATTAAAAACATATTAAGATTTGATAAGTGACACTGTCACTTGTGTTTGTTTAATCTTCTTTTAAGAACATAGGTATTAATTCTCAGTGAGTCAACTGCGTACTGTGCTTCATGTAGATTTTGTTCTTCCAAACTATTAGAATAACAGATATAGCACGTTTATATTAACTGTATACCTTACACTTTTTAACCTTATGGGTCCCTCTAGTGAATATAGTGCTTTTTAAATGAGAACATTTAATAACCACACATTTGTGTTTAATTAATCTCTTTTATTTATTTGGAAACTATGTAAGAATTTGTAGTATGACACTAATGTACCTAATCACAGTTAGAAGGACCTGGATTTGAAAACACCTGTCAGCCAATGTTCTCCCCATGTCAGTATTCCTGCAGTCCAGAGATTTGCAGTTAGGTTAATTGGTGACTCTACTGTAAATTACCCATAGGTGTGAATGTGAGTGTCTCCATATATCTCTATATGTCAGTCCTGTGACCTGTCCAGGGTGTACTCTGTCTCTCACTCAGTGACGGCTGGGCTCCAGCAGCCTTGTGACCCTGAAGAGGAAAATTAGTATTCTAGTTAGTATTTTAGTATTCATGGCCTTATTTATATTTTATGGGTATTTTCCTATGTGGTTTGGTGAAGTATTTGTTGGTATTCGGTGGTATGTTTTGTAGCGATAACAGTAATCCTCAAGACAATACTACCAGAAGCGAATCAATCCGGTTATCATTTTTGTGCCTGTTTGGAGGGACAGAATCCCTGAGTCCATTGTCTTCTATCATCCTGTCAGCAGAGTTTGTGTTTTCACTATTAGGAAAAGTTATTTTTTCTCAGAGGGGAAGAAATAACAGAAAAACATAAATAACCTAAACAAATAGACAAGTGTCACAGCAGTGCCTCATCTCCCCCACACAGGATGTTTATTCAGTTGTGAGTATGTGCGTGTGCATTTGTGCGCACTTTTTGACAAACCACTGACCGTGTGACCGCTTATCCTTAATAAACAAGTCAACTTTAACGCGTCATTAGGACATTTTTTTAATCCACTTAATAAATCTAACTGTATAGCAAATGCTCCTAAATAATGTGAAAGCATTAGTGGCCTCTCATTCCCTCCAGCTTTACTGTGAACAGTGGAAACTGTGCACTATTTCTATTCATTTTAATAGGTGTTTTTGTTGTACTTTATTTTAGTGTATAGGGGCCTTATTTTTCACATCTTGATGAGTTGGAACCCACCCAACAGCTGTGTGAGCTCATTTTTTTCTCAGTAAAAAAAAAAAGATGCCGTTGTAGTGAAAATGTTGGAGAAAATTAGCTCATTCTTTGCTTATAGAAGTTATTAAACACTTATTTCTCAGCTGTGTGTTTATGAAAACCTTTGAAGAGTTTGTAGGGGAAATGGAATATATCACTTAGGTGTTAAACAGTACATTCAAATGAAAAGATGGTTGAAATATGCAGCCTACATAACAACTAAAACCAGACATGCTGGCAGCTGCAATGGAGTCCAAGCCACTTAGTGTTTTTTATAGTTTTTGTGTCCAATTTCAGAGTTTCAGTATAATATACACAATATGCCGCAAACATCTTGTCGAAAGATGTTTGCGGCATATTATATATAATATACTTTACACTTTAGTTAACTCTAAAATCTCAAACTTTCTCAAACATTGTCCTTTTCTAACTGTCCCTCTTAGGAGCAGAGGATGTCCAGAGCTGACTGGTCCTTCCTGGAGCACCTGCTGGAGGAGGGACAGGAGTATTCGACAAGCATTGGCCGTGTCTGGCTTACCGTACTCTTCCTGTTTCGTATGCTGGTACTGGGAACCGCTGCCGAATCTGCCTGGGATGACGAGCAAGCTGACTTCGTCTGCAACACAAAACAACCTGGCTGTACTTCTGTCTGCTACGACAAAGCCTTCCCTATTTCACACTTTCGCTACTTCGTCCTCCAAGTCATCTTTGTCAGTACGCCCACCATCTTCTACTTTGGATATGTGGCTATAAAGGCTGGGAGGGACACCAAAAAAGAGGAGGGGAAGGATGAGAAGCAGGCAGAAGAAGGAGGCGGATGTAAAAGAGGTGAAAATGCAACAGACAAACACAGTAAGAATGTGACTGAAAAGAATGCAGAGGAGAAGGAGAAAGAAGAGGATGGTGGGAAACGTAGGAAAGCTGACAAGTCTCCTGATGCTCCTAAACTTAAAGGCAGGTTGTTGTGTGCATATGCATTCAGCATCATGTTAAAAGTCCTCATAGAAGTTGGCTTCATCGTTGGGTTGTGGTTCCTCTATGGTAGCTTCTTTATAGTAGCAAAGTTTGAATGCACAAGGCTCCCCTGTCCTCACACAGTGGATTGTTTTGTCTCTCGACCCACGGAGAAGACTATCTTCACCATCTACACTCAGGCGATCGCTGCCATCTCGGTGCTCCTAAATCTTATTGAGCTCTTCCAGCTTGTCATCTCCCACTACCTGGAGAAACGCTACGGCACCCACCAACACCAAGTCTATCTACCTCGGTCTGAGCAGGTACCCGCCATAAAAGAGACCCCAGAACTCCAAACTGGGGTGTCACAGTCTTACAAAGCAGGGAGCCTCCCCATGCAGGATGAGGCTGCATGCTACCCCAACCCCTGTGAGAGCTACAGGGATCTAGCAGTAGAGGTGAACTGGGGTTCAGGGGAGGCTGGGACAGACCTGCTCCCCAGTTATGTGAACTGCATGGGGGCTATGAGGACGTCACATACCCCCAGAGCCCATTATAAAAAACACACGCATCACACTGGGAAAAACACACAGGGTGCCGATAAGGGACACTCAAAGCAAAAACATTATGTATGACACTGTCACATGGCATGATATGTTGTTTATGACTATGAAATGTTATTTTGACATCTAAGTCTTCCAGTTTTTTCATAAATATTATGTTGACGTGACACTTGAGTCTCAGGAGTACATGGTGACAGCTCAAACAAATAAGGGAGAAATGAAGAACAACAACTACTGCACTGTGAACTCGATGCCTCGGAGGAAGGCACATACTCAAACAGATTTTCCAGATAAATGGCCCTAGTGATAATGAAACATTTTGAGGACACTCCCCACAGCCAAAGAAAATGAGACTCCACTATGAGAAAAGATTACAGTCATAAGATGCCTTCATGATACACTAATGGCTTTTATTGCTGGATGTCACAGTAGGAAAAAGTACAGCAAAGAGGGGACTATGGTTGCGATGCTGTATGAATGTGCATGCGAGGAAATGCAGTGGAACCAGAATTAAGCATATTCCGCTGAGATTTGCACTGTAACCCCCTGGAGTTGTTTGAAGCCCCCTCCTCCCTCTATGGCACTCTCCACTCCGTGGAATGTACTGGTTTCTGGATCCCATTCAGCTCCCAAGAGGATGCCAGTTGCGTGAATGCATGCATGCATGCACACACACACACACAATGTAGTTTTCCCCTTTCACCCAGTAAGTTTTGGTCACTTGAGTTGGAGATATGGACAGGAAGAGCACAAGCAAAGAGAAGGGAGCCAAACCATGGGAATTCTTTAATTGCACACTACTTACTGTACTACCATCAACCAGGCATTTTAGCAATGAAGAAAGAGAGGGAGAGAGAGGACCACTGCATACTTCATTATGAAAGCTGAATAATGCAGCAAAGACAAGCATCCACTCTGAAAACCTTTTAGTGGGTTCGGAACTTAAAAGGCGCATTAATAATTGCACACTGAATGGACTGATAGCGGTACAGAGATGTGCAAATTCAATGAAAGTAAATGACAAATCATGTGAAAACTATTTTTTATGTTTAAAGTGAAGCAATACCAGTGTTCATATTTATTATTTTTGAAGAAAATAAAGCCTAAACTACCACAACATAATACTGTCAATTTGAGACGTTACATGATCACTTTTAAATTGTTTTCTACTCCACAGATATTACAGTTTGCTACAGATGATATTTAGAGATTCTGATCAATACATGTGTATATAGTGGCTTTATTCCCTTTCTGTATACAGGTTTGAGATTTCTAGGTTAGTCATGTGGTCACATGGTCTCTGAAGTTTCTGCTATACAAATGCTGTCATGATACATGAGACAATCAATCACTCAAGAGAAAGTGCTTTGGAAATAATAGAAAGATGAAGGTGTGAAGATGTGGATGAAGCACACATGAGTCATGAGCATAAGCTACTAAGAGGAAAAATGGAGGAAAACAACTTTGACCTATTCACTGTTTTCAAGTCTATACCTCTGGTTGAACAGGAAAAGGCAAGTAAAAGTTTGTACAAGGTGGAACAACACTTAATGCTGGCTCTACTTAGAATCCCCTGGGGAGTCCTCACTGCTAATGTTGTGTTTGTGGACAGTAATTGAGAAAATCTTTAACCTTTAACAGAGGTGCTTGTCTATGCTCTGAACAAACAGCCATATGTCTTTTCAGAGATGTAGCTACAGCAGTTCGGCACTCATATCCAGCAATTACTGGACTGTCTCCATGACGATAAGCAGTTATCTATAGCAGGAAAGGTGGTTTATGGGAAATTTAAAGGAGACAATTTCTCATAAAAGTATACAAGTCTGCAGAAGAACTGAAAAACTGAAATTATTATTGTTTTTCTTTTGAAGCGGTTTCATCTAAATGATCTATACTTCAATAACTATAGGAAGATTATTTCTCTTTCCTTATAGTGGAATGTGTTTTTATAATGGACTACCTCTCCAGGTGTCAAGGATAAATTTGCAAATGTTGTAGAACAATCACTAGCACAGCCTGCAGAAGCTGTCCAGTTCAGTGCACGCTGGTTTTTCTGGCATTCCCTTGTAGTCTTGTTGTTTTTGTCCAGGTTGGTCCATTTGTGTCCATTTATGTGCTCGTGTGTATGCATCCACATCATTTTTCATGTGTGTGTTTCCACAAAAAAGTCAGTGGGTCACGAAACAGATTGCATGGGTGCGACCCCATATCAGCCCTCTGCTGCCAACCAAAGCCAGCAGCGGAACCTTGGCGCTCCCTTTCGCATCCATCTTCCTTATGGCTGATCCTGCGCTATTCTCTCCACAGAGTAAACTCTCGACTCCTGTTCTGTGAAGCACATATAAACCTCCAATATGAAAACAACCGTGAACGCAGGTTATTTGCTGCTCCAAGAGCCAGTTTTTCATACAGTATCTGCCGAACAAAGAAACTGCAGCCTATCAAGCCCCCAATAAGCACAAATGAAAGTTTTGTTTTGGCCACATTTTTGGGAAAGGGGGTAGAACATTAGTAAGCTGTTCTCACGGTCATTAGTTTGATTACCTGTTATTCACCTCTAGACTATTTCCTAGACTCAGAGCAGTCAAATCTGACTCTGCCGTTACAGGATATTCCGGTAAAAGTTCGACAAGTGAGATATTTGTGTACAGCTGAGCTAATAAAATGAATGAGAAGCTGGGAAAGCCCTGACATGTGCAACAGGTCATCCTTAACTGTTATACAGGCAGCCTCTGGGACTAAAAGCCATTCTGGCTGTGTTTCCTGACATTGTTGATGCACGTCTGATGCATTTCCTCGCTCCGTTGGTGCCACTGACCACACACAAAGACGGACAGCGAATGAGTGCACACACAGATGGACACACACCACTTCAAACAGGCTTAGACTGAAGCAGTTCACAGTGCCATCAAGCAGCCTCCAGCAGGTCTAATAAATGGTCAGATGCAACTTTCCTTTACCGATATCCTGGGCACCAACCTCTGGAGGGTCTTTACAGACTTCTGTGTCAAAGTTTCTCAAAATGAGTTGCGCTTGTTGTCACTCTTCCTGCCAGCTGTGCTGTCGAAAGGCCTGAGTATGTCTAGAAGGAAACCCGAATAGGCAGAGAAAGCACTCACACACACAAGTCACAAGTTAGTCATTCCTAAGAAGTCATGTTAGGAGGAATGACTGTGTGAACTCACGTCACAAAACCCAGACTTTCAGACATGCGCACACATAAACGAATAACCAAGCTTAAAATAGTCAGCTGAAGGGTGAATGAGGTCACTGAAGTTATGCAGTATCTCTCCGTTTGGATGTAATTGTAAATAATATGCCTTTCAGAGCAGAGACCACTTTTTAGGGATTGGTGTTTATGCTTTAATGTGTGTGTGTATGTGTGGGAGACACACAGTATTACATGTGCCAACTCCCTTTGTTTCTCTCAGTGTATACACACAGTCCTGACACACGACTTTCTCCGTATCCATAACAATGTCACGTCCAAGCACCCAGACCTTAATTTGGGCATTTGTGCTACTCAAACAAAACAACGCAAAAAAGCTTTGAGCAGTTCCTAAATTTAAACTGCACAGGAAGTGGGTCTGTATCTGTTTCCTTGTCCAGTATTGTTTCTCTCCAGGGATTGGTCATTGAAGATTGTTCCCCCTGACAATGGGGCTGCAGTGGGCATTGTTGCATTGTTTCGTGCCGGCTCCCCAGTGTTTTGTTGACCTGATGTCAAAGTCGCCCCATCAAAGGCCAGTGAAGGATGAGGGAAATGGGCAAAGTGCTGGCTGAACGTCTGGAGTCAATCAAGAAAGCTGGGAACACTTATAGCTCAGAGAGATTTGTACAGTATGTGTGTATAGTTTGGTAGGGTGGAGAGGGGGTTTACTGGCCTGTGTAGGTTTATTTGATAGTTCTACAAAATCATTTGTTTTTTAATATTTAAAGCTGCAATAATGAATATATTTATGTATCAAATGTCTATGTTTAGTGTAAAACATGTTACTTGCAGTGAAAACAGTAATTGTTGCCTGACTGCGTAGCACTGGTTAATGGTCTTGTTAACGTTGGGCATTATTTGCCAGTATCGTTCCAAGTTTGTTCTTAAGAAAAGTCTATAAAAAAATCTATTTATGACGCATTCTTAAACCGTCAATTTAACTTATACCTTCAGGTTTGTGTTGGTAAATACTGTTGCCTCCTAAGTTGAAAGCCCATACTAGCTGTTTCTACTTAGCATAATTAAGTGCCCCACAGGGCATGAATCTGCAGGGTCGTGGCTCAGCGGCCTCTCCAGAGCTCTGAAGCAGAGACAACGCTGCATGATGTGGACAGCAAACAAGCCTCATATTTAGTAGCTTAAGAGGCGAATATAAAATAGGACAAATACAGTTTGGGGATAAAAAATAAAACTAAATCAAAAATCTGACTTCAAATCTGGAAAAAAAAGCTTCTGTTGTATAGGACATATTTGCCCAGAGTTATCTGTGCTGAGCGACTCAGCCCGGTGTCAGGATTGGGTCAGGACACTGTGGTGGTGGCTGAGGAGGCAGTGGATCATCATGTTTCAAGGCGATGTCCTACGACATGAATTGAAGTGCTAGTGTAGTGTTTATTAGTTTCACAACAAACATGTCAGAGCTGAAATGCGCGTAAGACTGGTCTTTAATGTGTAGATGTTGTTTTCACCCAACAACAAATCTCGTATTATAGAACATTGGTGAATGTCAGAACCTTTGTAAAAACTGAGTAAGCTGGGTTTAAAGAAGAATGAGGCTCTTTGTTCCCAGCAGTTTCCAAAAAAATGCTCTGGCAATCTGACTGTGAGCTACCTAAACAACATAGACAACATCAGCAAGCAGCTGGTAAACATAGCAGAAGATCCAGAAAATAAACAGGAAGGTACTTTTCCTGGGGAGTTTGTAGCATATTAGTTAAAACCTAACTGGACTTACATTACTCTGATGGCCACACAAGCGCAAGTGCTTCACTTTAATGCTAATATTCCACTAACTGTTTGTGCTTTAAATAGACAACAAGAGGACAGTAAATTTAGAGTTACATGCTGCAAGCCAGATTAATCATCATCATCATCATCATCATCGTCATCATAACTGGGGAAGTTTAGTCATTCTTTAAATACCCTAATAAAAATATACTGTACCTGCTTTCATCTTGGTGTTTCCCTCTAGAACCGTGGGACCTCTCATATGTTTACGATTAGAGTATGGTTTAAGATGTACAGCAATACCTGTATTCCTGGGATTTGGTGTACTGTATGTGTGTACAAGTGTTTGGGGAGCTGTTTAATGGGGGGGAGGTGGTGGTGCCCTTCCAGGAGGCAGACATCCCTATTGTTCCTGCAGCAGAGGGAACACAGTCTCCGGCCTGTCCACTCAGGATGTTGCATTGGACCTTAAAAAAAACAACAACAAAAAAAACCAAGTAGCCAGCATCTCCCACACCCATTATCCCTATCATCCAACAAGAACAATGAACACCTCCCAACCTCCCCCCATTCTTTCCCAGGAGCCTCAGAGCTCAGTTCCCACAGTACTGTCCAGCTCTGAGGAGCCGGGCCATTGTTAGCTCACCGACCTGTCCTCTAATTGTTCCCAGGAGGAAACACACACACCTTTCACACACCTAAACGCACCAAACTCTTGTTAATGATCTCTCAGTATTATTTAGCTGCAGCCTCATCTCAGCCTCTCTTTCCTCCCTAGTTTCACATGGAAACTTCCACCAGCCTGAAGTAATTGCCACTCTGAGCATGCACAACTGGGGTCGCTGGAGTGGAGCAGGTCATTCCAATGACAGCAAACTTAAGAAGAGAGTAAAAGCTGATGGCTGCCGATAGCACAGCAGCCTTTACCACTGTGGTGCCAATGTAAATCTGGGCCTCATAATGTTTCCCAATTTCACTAGCTGGCAGGGTAATGCAGTGGAACTTATCCTGGCACAGGTTATCATTCATTAAGAGCACTACTGCAGTCCAGGAGAGGTGAACCTGTTTGTTTCATGATTTAACACAGGAAAGGACACAGGGTTAATAAGTAAACATGTCAACACCATTCTTGGTAGAGTTCTTCCTACATGTGTGTCAGTAAAATATATAGATTTTTTATTCGTCTGCATTTACAACACCATCATTTTGCCATCTTCAATCAATTACCTCTTAAAAGTTTATGTTTGCTCACGGATAATAAAGATCGTCTTGACTGTTCTTTCTGCCTACCCAGAGAGGTCATTTCTATATTTCATTTCTATATATTTCCAGGTAAATGCAGTATCTTATCATATAGGAAAAATCAGTAGGCCACAAAGGACTATTTGGACTATTATGTATTAGGTAAATGTTTTTAATTTTATTTTGTGGGGCCCCAAACATTTGATAGGTTTGCCTGAGACTCTATAGTAATAAAAGGATATCAGAATTAACAGCAATTTAGCAAGACCAGTCATCATCATGGATACAGTTATCATGTTGATTCTCATCCAGCCATATTGTTCTTAAATGACTAATCTTGAGAGTGTGTTCTTATTTTGAAAAGGTTTGTGTGTGCTACAGTTTTATTTATATTCCTGCACTTTACTGTTGTTCATTTACATTGTGCTCATCAAAAAGGTCCACTTTCCATATGTCCACTCTTATTATTTAATTAGCCATTATCAATGAATGAAGTTACACTGTGTTGTGTTTGCACAATCAAGCAAATATGGTTGTCAGCAAAGGGGATGCAGCAGACAGGTTTCTGATTCATAAACACTTAAACTTGAGCACAAGTAAAATACAGTTAAATGTCATATTTTCTGACTCCATTCAAATTTTGATGGAAAGTTAAGTCTTCATTTGTATTTTAGCAGTGTTATTTCGTTGTGCAATTCATTTCTAGGTATGAGGACTCTCTCACTCTCAAGCCAGCCTTAAACAGAAAAAATATATACTCATGTCAAGCATTAAACAATCAAATCTGTTTTATTTTTCTGAATGGTCTTTTCTTCAGTCAACACTGTGCCACAGGTCCATGTCCAAAAGGTGAACAGGTTTGTAATTTCCTTATTTATCATTGTTTTGTCTACTGTGAACTTCCTTCTTGAAGCTGAATGAGCACAGTCATTACTTCCTTCCTTTAACTTTGATGCTAATTTATATCCTTGGCAACAAGTACCTTTTTATAATAATGGGATGTGATATTTCTTCAGGAAATGTCACTCAGGCAGGTTTTATCAGCATACAAATTTATTTTATTAATCACATTTCTCAGTAATACACAAATCTGTCACTGTGCAAACAATCCAGACTTTCTAAAAATGAAAGTATAGAATTTTTAGACAATAGGACTAAGCAGCTTAAACGTCCTGACAGACCACCCACGTGGTTGGCTTACTTTGTCACATACCATAAGATTACATGAGCTAAAAACAACTGTAACAAAAACCTGTCTTTCTTTTTTCACTTTGATGTTGACAATCAGATGATTTTCTTAACAGAAAGAAATGTTTAAAGAGAGAGAGAGAGAGACAACAAAGACATTATGTGTTTTAACAGCAATGTGACAGCTACCACAATGAAACTTTCTGTTTCAATCCAGAGGACAAACTTCCAACTAAATTGTATAGAACATTGTAGTCAGTTCAAAGTCTGAACACCCAAAGGTTCAATATTTAAGATCTTGGAAATACAGAGATTTGCTTTGGTTACAGACTGATGCACCATCAGGCATGTGCAACATCAGTGGGCCAAGTCAGAGAATCCCATGCAGCACATACAAGCTATATTTGACTGAATAAAGTACTGACGCTTGTGGGTGGTCAGGAATAAGGACATATGACTGAAATTCTTCTGGTTCATCAACTATGCCCCCGGTGCAGCATCCTCCTGCTGAGAATGTTCGAACACTAGTCTTTCTAACCATCGATGGTTAGCTCTTTTCAGGTCGATTCCTGTTCAGAGCTGCTTTAGGTGTGAACTCCAGTTTCTCTTTCAAGCTAAGCACCTGCGTGCTGTCCATACCGGATTGTTCCTGCAGTTTCCTCTCCTCCCTCAGTTCCAGAATGCCCTTTTCCTCCTCTCGAGGTTTGGGGGTCCCCCTGATAAACCACTCCAGGTGGTAGCCCACTGCTCCAACCACAAGGGCCACAGGGAAGGTGACATAAGGAGCATAGGTCCGCATCGCTGTCCAAACAACAGGCCACATGGCTGCACGCTGCTCTGGCTCCGCTCAGTGCTGCATGGGAAAGAAGGAGAGCATTTATGCTCACGTTAGGTTGTTACATAGTTGGAGCGAGATGTTCAGTGTTTGCTATTCGTAAAAGGAGGATACAGTAAAGAATATAATAATCTTCATTATTACCATACCTCCCTGTTTTAATCTTTGTACCCAAAATGTAATACGCATTTCTTTTCTGCTGGTTCCCCCTTGTGGTTTGAACCTGGCTCTGATGATTAACACAAACTATGTACTACTGTCAACATGGGGCCAACTTCAATGTTGCTTAAAATCTTAGCTTCACTCAACAGAAACATTTAAAATGAATTTAAAAAACAACAACAACAACAAAAAAAACAGTAGTAGCTGTAAAGTTTGGAAAAAAAAAAAACAGCGACATGCTGGAAGCCTAGAGTTAACTTAGCTTACGTCAATGCTTATGTTACCGAACTCCCTTTGTGGCAAAGGTAACACTTAACACTTTAATAGTTTTTTAGTAATTTCCATGTATGCCGAGTGCAAAACCTGTCTGCCATGATTTGTAAAAGTTATTTATTTCTAGTTGTACACAAACAAGACAAATTACATGAGCAAATTTGTTATGGAGGTCGACGCGACGTCGTTCCAGCTATAACCTGAGGACGGCGAAGAACTGGTCTCAAACATATTTAAATATCTATACTTCGTGTGTGCATGAAGTATGAAATAATACCTACCACTTCTGTTAATATTACAGCTAATTAGATAACAAAATTGTGCAATATTAACATTGGGGGTAAACAATCATATTACGAAATCTCCTGTAGGTATTTAGTTTTTTTTACCGTGCGAGTAGAAATGTTATAAAGTTGTATCCACAGACTCTAGTTCGCTTAATATTTGAATATGTATTTCGAGAATGACAATCATTTTTTCCATTAGTCTTCACTCACCTTCACTGTTAGCACGTTGGAGCAGCAGTGGAACAACGCAACTTCCGGGTTTCTGTCTGTGACCTTCCTGTTTCAACCTCATTGGCTGATGAACTTCACTTTACTGTAACCAAGAAGGTTTCATCTGTGTTTTAGCGCCATCAGGTGCTAAAAGTAGTGCGTTGCATAGGCCCTGGGACACGGAATCAAAAATATCAATTTCTAACGCTGGTGTTACGACTGGTAGTGCAGCATTATGTAAAATGACATAATAATTTAATTACAATTGGTACAAATACATACAATTAATTTAAGAACATTAAAATGTGAACTGTGGATTGCAACAGAACATTAAAGACATGCAAGACTCCGTAATTTATTAATTAGGTTACATATTATGTTATTAGGACGTATTTGTAACATTAAATATGTAAAATACTTGGTCGTGTTTCCTCTGACGGCACAAATAACACTTTTCTCCCTCAGGAATAAATTATTTATTGTATTTAAATACATGTTGTTAAGCTGAAGAACTATAAAATGATTGTTCCCTTCATTGCACTTACTGGGATTGAAGAAAATACTAACTTTCTTTCTGTGTTCAAAAATTCATGATGTTCACGCACTAAATCCTTCTTTCGAAAAATAGTCCTGACAGGCTGACAGATCTGTCACCAGTAGCGTGTCATACGCTGACAAGGCGTGAGCTACCCCCTCTTGGATGACAAACCCCTCAAGTGCCAGGATAGTTTTCTTTTAGTTTAAAAGCACAGTTTGATATATGAAAACAGAGACACTTTCAGAGGCCTGGTGTAGTGTCTGAACTTTATTTGCTTTAACTGTTTATGAGGGATGCAGAAAAACCCACTGGCAAACCATAAATTGCAGACTTGACTATAGGGGAAGAAAACAATCCACCGTAACTTGTGGGTAAGTGTTTTTTTTGCAAAGTTCTATATGATTGATGATGCTGATATTTCATCACCGAAGCCCAAATGTTTTCCATAAAACTTTAGTGATGCAGGGCACAAAGCTGATCTATAGTAACTGGAATGTAGCCTGTCACGGAGCGATGACCAAGTGTGACTCACTGGTCATTTGTGCGGAGGCAGAGAGAGAAAGAAGCTGGAGTTATATCCAAATTTGTATCATTCTTTAAAAAGACTCCTGAAAGTGTTGTGATTAAAAGGATGTGGGTGCGGATGATTATGTTTAATGCTTCAAAATGATTACTCCCTCAGCGCTGTCCATCTTGTGGTTGCCAGAGCTGGCAATTGATCAGTCCTGTCAGATAAAGTGAAATGTGCTCATCCCCCAAGGGAAAACATTAGTAGTGCCAGTTCTGCTTTACCACCAACCTTAGCAGCGCCAGGATTATTTCATCAGCACCCGTTTATTAGCAAATGAGATTTAGAGCTGCAGCTGCCAAGATATTTCTGTAAAAATACAACCGTCATCAATCCAAATCACAAACTAAAGCTGACAAAGTGGAGCGTCACATCTCCACTAACTGAATCTCCGCAGACCTGCACTATTTATCGGTATTAATTAAAGACGTCAGACATGGTCAGTGGTGGGAAATTTTCTCATTACACAGGGAATGACAATCAGGACTTAGGTTAAATCACAGCTGAATCGCATAAGCCAGAGAAAGGCTGCTACATGGCTCTCTATGGGCTGAAGCTGTCAAGCATGGTGCACTTCTGGCCACACCTACAAGTCCCCTAAGTAAAGCTTTTGAAAGTGGTCCAGACACTTATTCACATCCACGTTCAGGTGACATGTAAACGGAACAGGGTGAATAGCGGGGAGAATATCAAACGAAGTGAGGTAAGATCCTGAGTTAACGGAGTTTAACCTCAGATTAAGACAGGAGAGGGAGCGAGGAGGAGATGGATGTGGGATATGACCAAAAAAGATGCACATGATCATTTGATGGATTGCCTCTAATTTAAAATGTGATGAGGAGGAGCAGGAGGACTCTTGACACAAACTGTGATCAAGCAGAGTAACAGATGGTGAGGAAAAGAACTACCAGATGTGGAAGAACAACAGAAGTGGTGTTGCTTTTTGTGCATATAATCCTATCAAATGAGGAATCAGCAACTGTACGTGAGCATTTTGAGGTCAAATGTCATGACTAGGTCTTGGATATCAATGTACCATCACTGCTGATACACCAAAAGGTTTACTACAATAGTAACCACACTTCTGCTGGTGTAAAATATCAAATCTAAACCTATTTTCCTCAGTTTAAGCAGCCATTGTTTGTGTTCTCTTACTTTTTCAAACAGGTCAAAACTTTAAGCCAAGCCATACTTGTCATACTGACAGTGAAGTGGTATTGGGATTACCATAGTACTGCTACATTTATATCTATAAACCCATGCTTTGGCTACATTCACCTTATATGTGCTCATGTTTAATTTTGATTTTTCATGTCACATATGATCTTTTTATGTTCATGGTTCACACGCATGTGTTTCTGAACTCAGACATCTGACGTCAGCCACTCTATCAGAGATCGGATATGACTCCTCTTGGGGACCACGTACAAAAAATGTTTTTTCCATTGGTACGGATGACTGTAAACCATGAAAACAACTACTTCAAAATGTCACGCAAAGGCATTTATTTATTTTTGGCAATAAGAACCATTCTGGCATTTCAGTGAATCCAGAACAGAATATACTGTGTACCTCAGTGGAGTGTATTCTGTTAGGGCACCGGTCCCACAATCACTGTGAATGTGGCAAACATAAGTGCTTTTCTGTTATATTTTGGTCACAGATATATGTTTATCAACTGTTTATACTGGCTTACAGGAGTGCAACTTAGCAAAAATGATAATTAAACTAATGCAAGTACTGTCCCTGCTCTGCTTATGCACCCCAACAATCTACATTAGTCATGATCAAATTACACTAAATAAGAATGCTGCAAAAGTCACTAATCAAGCAGAAATTGTTCAAAAACATTTAGCAGAGAAACTTCTGCCAGTGCTGTTCTGTGAGTCAACACAGCACATTTCTATTAAGATTTTTGGAAAACATACATATTGTAGCTTTAATATGCACATATGCACACAGCATATGAATTTACACCTCAGCACAGTCATATGGTCAGAAAATATCATCATTTGGTTAATTAAACATGTAAAACAATACATAACTGCACTCAAGTGCTGGTAAACAAAAACCTTACTACATGTCAGTCATCAAGGCATTTGTGGTAAAGCTATGACTGCTTAGATGGACCTATAACAGATGTTATTATGAAGCTGACCGACATGTGAGTGTATGTATGTGAGAGGTTTGAAAACTGAACAAAATATGTAACTGTACTGTGTATCCACAGTGCAGAGCAATCGTCACTGGGCTCACATGAGCCTGGTGACTGCACCAGAGAGGAAATCCTCATAGTTGATGCGGATGTTCCCCGTCATGTTAGTGTCCCTCTCCCTGAAGACCTGTGTCATGGTCTGGAGCTGGGTGCACACCTGGATGAAGCGGTCCAGCTGCATGCCAGGTCGCATGCCTGATACCGTGAAGCGCCGCACCAAAGTCTCAGAAAACTGGGGACTGAGGTTGTAACCCATCTGAGCTAGGGCTGAGGAGGAAGAGACAAAATAGAGGTCATGAATTTTGTTTTTAGCAAATGATATCAAATTATCAAACAACAAAAAACAGTGGTTACCTTGGTGTAGCTCCGTGCCACTTATAGATCCTGAGCGGTCTCTGTCGAACTGCTGAAACAACGCTCTCCACCGCTGCATGAAGTCCCACAGTGCAGAGAAGCCGAACAGGTCAATTTGACCTGTACGCGTCTTGTCAAACATGTCTAACAGGAAATACAAAGGACAGCACATTCAGCTATACAACAGAAAAATTTCCTCAGTTTCTGTTTCATGACATTTCAAAACTGATCACAAATGCTTATGTTTGTCAGCATCCTTCCAGCAATCCCATTCCACATGACCACCACACTGTATGTAGCCCATCCTGTGACCACTTGACTCCATCTTTATGACTTACTAATCATCATGAGGCAGGTCTCATCATTAAAAGCAGACCAGTTGGAGTTGACAAGTGCTTGCTTCAGCTCCTTTAGGTTGATGAAGCCACTGCGGTCTGTGTCAACAGTCTGGAACCACTGGTACGCCTCTGGGTTAACTCCAGGAGGAATGTTACCTACAGAAACAGCAAATAAGAGCAGCAATAGAATGAGGGAGATGTTTATAGGAGGAAGGAGGATTCAAATTGACTCTGAAGATGTCGATCACTAGAAGAAGTGTTTTCCTAACATGCTCTTATTTCTATCATGCTCTTCACCATCCCGAATCTGTCTGAACCAATCAACTAGATTTTCTCTCTTATTACTTCCCATCATTACATATCTACCAGTTATTATTTCACTGAAGTGCTCAGGCTTTGAGGAGAAACCAAAATGTGTGAAGGGAAAAGGGGAAGAAACAGTTAAAGAGAATAGAAAAAGAGAGTGAGGATTCTTGGAAACGAATCGTCTTTCTTGTTTGAATGCAAAATAATTTATTTATTGAGAGATGAAGAGACATGCTTCTATTGCCTGACAGTTGAAACTGTGCTGACTCTGTCAAGCAGAAACTTGATCATAAAAAAATCATACATCTCTGCTTGAGTCAATCTTTTTGCTTTTGGCGTCTAGAAGGCACTGATTTGGAAAACAAGAATATGCTTCATTTCTAATTGATTTGCCAAATACAATTACTGCCACAGTACTTTTACATAGTGCAGTTATTTGAGTGCAACAGTTAATACATACAGTATTACAATGTTACTTGCTGGGATAATGAGCACAGACACATTTCATAATAATAATAAAGTGGGTACTGACAACTGTAAATAATGTCTAAAAATTCTGGTTATTGCTGAAAACATTAAAATGCTCTTCCTGCAGTTATGCAACCAGTTGTTATTCTGCTAAACAATATCTCCCCCACCTTAGTTATACTGAGCATGTCCAGTGTTTTCATAAGAAACAGTTTGTGGGAAAAAGGTAGAGGCAGGTCAAAGGTGGAGGAAAAGTCATCTCTGCACTCTTGTTGAGAGGGAGAGGGAAATAGTGTCGAGGTAACAGGCCATTACCTGAAGACATGAAGAAACAGAGAAAATATGGTGTGACATGAGGAAAGAGTGGAGGGAGGGCTGATTGTCAGAAAAATGAATGAGCAGAGAAGGACAGATGACACTTCTGGCCAGACCCTGATGGATTCTGTCCCTGTGGGGGAGTGATGGCAACACAGGCTATCAGGTTCTGACTTGGGCTTAGCTGTTACAGCAAAAGGCGTAATCACACATACACACACACTCAACACACTCTTTACCCATCTGTCTCTTACTCTGTTTAGCCCTCACTCAGTATTACCAGAGTCATCACTCCAGCCGTGTAATCCTGCTGAGGGGCACAAACTGAACCCTGTCTCTACACGACTGTCTGGGAACGCAAGTCATTTTCTATCCATCATCCCACCAGAGACTGAGAGGGAGGAAGAAAATGAGAGAGAAGCAATGAAGAAGGGGAATGAGAATCTATCTGCACTCCCCTCATGTTCAGAATATGCCTCTAATTCCCACAGGCAAAAGGTGACGTGGATGCTTACACGGTTCCAGTCTCAGAGTGCAGTTACCTGCAGCAGCATTGTGTCCGTACAGTCCTCCATGAGGATGTCCTCCATAACCCCCATAAGGCCCACTGGGGGCACCTCCTGGTCTGGGTCCATATTGTCCTCCCTGACCTGGGGCTCCATAACCACCATAAGGACCTCCTTGTGGACCTGCTGCACCTCCGTATGGACCTGAAGGTGGAGGTCCATAGGGACTGCCTCGCCCATATGGAGCATTTGGTGGGGGGTTGCCTCCTCCAGGATAGCCCTCCAGTGATAGAAATTATTTTTACAGCACTGCTTTTATCTGACAGTTACAGTATCCTGCAGATTTAGACTTTAGTGACTATATAACGTTAGTTTATAAAAGACTGGATGTTGACATTTTAAGATGTCATTTATCAAAAAATTCCTTTAAGTTGCAGCAGTTCACTGAAGTCAATGCCT
>OMLM01021334.1:25337-50574 GCA_900302695.1 Helostoma temminkii | reverse complement strand
ATGCCTACATAAGGGAGCTTATGGGTTACTTTTACTTTTCCCCTCATGCTCATCACATTTCTGCACTCTTACTCTAATAATACCACACATTTGAAATAACTTTTCAAGTTTGCTACCTTTGGTGCTTTTACTAAAATATATGAATTCCGACAGTGTAACCAAATGCTTTAACTTCGTTTTGTTCAAGAAACTACAAACACATTAACTTCCAAATGCAATAAATCAAAGGTACTCTTTTACATCAAGGAATCAGGGGCACTTTTAAAGTTACATATTGTTGAACAACAACTCAGTAACTTTAAAAATAATATAACATATTAATACTTGCTACCACAACATGGCATTAACATTAGTAGCTAGTCAACAAGCAGAGAAACTCCGTGCTAACGTTAATATAGCAAGCAAATGGATGGCTAACGTCACTTGTGTTTCTATCAACATAGTGAAACAGACACTACAGTTACTCAACAATGTGAACATATCATTGTAGTTAACTTAGACAAAGCACAAACTTAACATATATTACCTGACCGTAGTAGTAACTCATATTTGACAGACTTTATTTCCTTCCACAACAACCGTCTGAGCTCAGGGTGGTAGCTATTGGTGCATTTCCGGGTCTGTCAAAACCGCACCCGCATCCTGTGCTTCTGATTGGACAGCGGAGTGGAAAAGTAATGACGAAAGAAAACATACGTCTGAATCACTGTGGCCGTCACTCTCATGGCTTGAGTTACTCACACAGTGAGTATGATACAGTTCTGATACTACGGGTTTATTATTTTTCACTAGTATGACACTAAACCAATGCACTGGTTGTACTAGTAACATGGAGGATCCATTTTAATGCTTTTTTTCCTCTTCATTTTTACCTTTTTTTTTTCTTTTACAATATTATTTTCTTGTGTGGATCATTGTACGTGTTTTTCAAAAAGAACACACTCTAAGATAGTTTAACAGTAACACAGCTTTATTCTTTTAAAAAAAATATAAACCCGTATATTATGTAGATTCCTCATAAAAACAAAGTTACATGTGGGTATAAAAATATACAATCGTTACAACATTAATCACTGGACATGTTACTGTTTACTAAACACTGTCTCAGAAATCAGCTTACAGTTATTGGTGATGAGCAGCAGTTCTTCATGGAGTAGAGTATTTGCTTGCAGTGACACATTGAGTACTGTGCTTAGATTTTTCTACACTGCTGCTGTCATACAATGTTATTTATTAAGTAGTTCCACCTCAACCCCATTGTTATTGAGGTTCTGGATGGATGCTGTTGGATCAACTCTCTTTTTGGCCCCTTCCACAGCTTTAGAATGGAGGGATTTCTTTAAGCGTTTGCAGGTCAGGTAAAAAATCTCACATATGCACATGAATATGCAGGCAGCAGACGAGACCACCATGAAGAGCGTAAAGATCCTCTTCTCTGTGGGACGGGATATAAAGCAGTCCACTGTGTTGGGACATGGCTTCAGGGAGCACTTGGACAGACGCGGCATGTCGTAACCGTTATAGATGTGGTGGAGGATGTAGAGGAAGCCGGCATCAAAGCCTGCTTTGAAAATCAGACTCACCTGTAAGAGGATTAAAAAGGGTTATTAAGGGCATTTTCTATGAAGTTTAAAATAAAAGAGGTCTGTTAAAGAATGTCAAGTTAAGTTTAGTCTCTTTTACTACTGGACTGAGTTTAAGTATGATGCATTTTTAGCCAAAAGCAAGTTTTGCAGTAAAAAAAGGTTTTATGTCGCTGCAGGGAAAAATGCTGCCAGACATTCACATGCTACTACAAATTCTGTTCTGCCTCCTATGACCACAACATAAGATGGTGGACATTTGTATTGCAGTTTCTGTCTGTCTGGTTTCTGAACCATTCCAAGCTTTAACAACCACTGATCCGTGCAACAATGACTAACTGTTTTCTAGGTGGTGTCCATAGCAAGGCCAGAAGTAAGCATTTATATTCTTTGTTCTCACCAAGTATGTCCACCACAGCCCCCCACGTTTTCTACCAGGGTGGGCGTATACGTTATCGCCGTTCTGTTGCATGTTCTTCTTTTCCCGATACTTGACATGAGCGACTACCATCAGTGATGGGCAGGTGGCAAAAATGAGCTGCAGGGCCCATAGGCGGACATGGGAAATGGGGAAAATCTGGTCATAGCACACGTTCTTGCAGCCAGGCTGTAGTGTGTTGCAGACAAAGTCTCTAGTGTCATCACCCCACACCTGCTGGGCTGCCACAACAAACACCATCACCCTGAAGAGGAAAACCATGGAGAGCCATATGCGGCCAAATGCCGTGGAGTACTTGCTTACTCCACTGATGACTGATTGAAATCCAGACCAGTTCATGGTTGATGCCTTAGAGTGGGAGGGGACAGAGGAGGTTGAGGGGCACGACTGAGCTCTTCAGGTGAACAGGTGAGATTGGTGGGATTTGGTTCTTGATAAACTGACCCTGAAAGTCAAAAAATGAAAATAAGCTGCAGAGTTACAGAGTTGGTATGGAAAAATGATAGCAATGACAGGTTCATAGTCATCTATTCATGATTACATTTCTTTTTGTAATGTAAATTTATTCCTGTAAAGCAGGTGTATGTAGTAGTAGTAGTAGTAGTAGTAGTTAAATAGGAGCACTGCAGTGATTCAGTAGTACATTTATAAAGATTTTTTTTTAAATGGTCAAAATCAATGTAGCAGAAGATATCCTGACATTTAGACCACATAACTAGCCTTAGAAACATGGAGTCTATATTTCCCACAGTTCAGCAGGACAGATCTTTTGTTCTACCAACCATGCCTGGTAATCTCATTGGTAAACATTTTCCCATCTCTACGCAGACAGTTTGTTACAGCGCCCAGGGTTTGTGGGATTAAATAGTCTCTAGATGACCAGAGTCATTTCTTGATTAGAAACTATTTCTAAACTTGTATTGTGTGTTTCTATTTTTGCATTTAATTCTGATACTACAAACATTTCATACTTTAATCTTATTCTCCAAGCAGAATAAATAATCACAAACAAAAAGTGCAGAGCTTTTTCATTTTTACTGACGCATTTCCTGTCATTAGTGACTCTTGTTTACTACCTTTTAATTACGGACTTATTATCTGTCTATTTGCTGAAAAGACTATTAGTTAGCTATTTGAAGAATGTGGCTGATCTGCCACAAATGTTTTGACAGGAAGAGATTGTATTTAGTTTCTGAAGGGAAGTTCAAATATTACCACAGATTTAATGGTGTAATCGTGTGCAGACTTTAAAAAATTGGGCTATAATGGATCACCTGTATAGTGAGTTTGCTCTGTGGTTCCTTGTGTGGAAGTGCTTTCTGATTTGTTAAGCTGCAAATCTATCATCTGTTCCATTTTCTCTGTCTGTGGATGGTCTATGTCTTAATATAGTGGCAGCTGTAGGTGTGTGTATGGCTAAGTACCAAAAGCTAATATTCACAGATTTAGTTAAGGTGCAATTGTTGAGTGAGAAGTGCAAATATCTTGTAGACATAAGGAGCGTCTACAGACAATCAGGACCATTACAACCTTTATGTAAGGGACTTTTTAGCTATAAAAAGCTTCTTTTATACATTTACACCTCACTCTGCTTCAAGGCCTGGTGGAGAGTAGGTTGGACAACAGGTTCTCATTGTCCACTGTTTCATTTCAGTTCTATATTGTCTAATTCTGAGTATTTGAATTGAAAATTACTTTTCTTCTGCATATCACTGTTGGCATATTGAGCTTCCAAATCAGATACTATTTTCTCTTTCATCCATGGCTATTAAATTACACAGAGTAGTAAGAATCATAGGCAACGCACTGTAGGTTACTGAGAGCCAGACACACTGAATCACTGCTGTTGCCTACACTTTATCTGTTCTTATCCTGAGCGGATAACACAACCACAACCTTTAAATATGCCTCAGCTTCTCATGTTGGGGATTATGATATTGCTCAGTTTGTTTGGAACAGGTTTGATAAATAACCTTTTTTTAACGTAGTCATTTTTTTATTATTTAAATCATTTTAAATGCTACAGAGGTTTGATAATATCACAAATTGCATGTTTGAACCAAAAGAATATCACACATGCATTTACAGTATAATTTCTTGCTTTTGCACAATCTTGTGATTTTCCTCACAATTTCAAACAAAATTCACACATAAAAACAAACACTGAGGTGACATTCAGCCCAGATAGAAGCGTAAACCTCACAGACAACAATATATCTTGTCTCAGGGAGATGGCAAAGCTGGACTACAATTTGTTTTCTTATTTGCTCTAGATTGCAATGTTGCTTTCTCCGCCGACAGCAGCTGGGCTCGTCTCTCTCTCTTTGCTGTGTGTTTGTCTTACTCTTTGTTGTGACAGACAGCATGCTTTCTCAGTGAAGAAACTGCTGCTCATGTGATACATTTGACTCTAAGTACAGTGCAAACATTGCGTTAATGCACGGTGTTGAGTTTATTCTAAAAAAAATGCGGGTTAAAAACAACAACATTTTTAGCATCATGTTAAGCGGAGATGCTGTAATGTCTTACACGGTCTAATGATTAGTTGTGTGCACTTGATCCCGAGGCCTTATTTCCTTTGTGTCTACAGTAGTATTATTTAATACACAGAGATCCTGTGGTACATCCTCTGACTTGCTCTACAGGTTCTACGTGTTGCAAATGCATTTTTAATTAAATAAATAGTCCACATGAGTCAGTGCCGCTATATAATAATGTAGGGTTACCCTTCTTTGTGTGGCTTTTCTTCATCTTTCTAGCACTGCTTTTTTTCATTTTCTGTCACACTCATAGCTCACCTTTTTACCTTCAACTTGGCTTTCTTCCATTTTTCAAGTTTAACATGTATCAGCCGGAGGAGCAAAGCACTAGCAATCCATGTATAGTTTTATTCGCAGTGCTTCTACTTATCTGTCTTTACAAATCTCTTTCTTTTGTATGCTCTCAGCCTGAGCTCTTCCCTTGACATACAAGAGCTTCCCTAGCTGTAAGACTGCAAAGGAACAGAATGAGTAATAGTCTTGCCCTTTTACTGTCCCTTTTCTTTCACTGTCTTATGTCCTGTGGAAGCTTTTGCAGGATTCATCAGCAATAAAACTGAATTCAGATCTTCTACAATCTACACTGCATCCATTTTCTTAGTGTCATAATTCTTATAACAATGATATGGCACCTTACCTTAAACGCAGAAAAGCAGTGTAAAAGCTTTTTTCTGACCAGTCCCAGCAGGCCCTATGTGTGACAACTAACTGTCACCTGGCTGTTTTGAGGCAAATGCTTTTGTAGTGTTGTGCAAATGGTTAGTTGGGGAAGGGAATAATGGGTGGGGCATCACATAAAGACATTGCTATACTCTGACACATTGAGAATCCCATTGTGGACATATTGTAACTGAGCAAAGGTTTCAAAGCAAAGAGAAGTGAAAGAGAAACTATGCAACAAGCTTTTGGACATGGGTCAATGAAAAACTAGATAATAATCATACTTAGACTAAAGATGTTTCAAGATAAGTAACAGGCAGTCAATTGCACAATAGTGCTACTACAGTGCACACTGCAACTTTGTTTTAAGCCTTTCTGTTTACCAGGTAGTGGCAGTATTTGTATTTTGTAACTACAATGTTTTGATAACGCTACTGGCATGATGCTTATAACTGCAGGTTTCCCATATCAAATATATCTATGTATGTGTGCACTCAAGAAAGATGTAGATGCAAGAGGAAGTGTGTACATATATATGTTAATATAAATATTATACACACACACACACACACACACACACATATATATATAGATCTTTATCTTATATCTTTTCCAGTTTTTTTCTTGTTAGTAAGTTATTTAATCATTCTTCTCTGTTGTATATGTATCAAATGAATTCGACTTGCCTTGCCTTTGCCTACTGTGCACTGTGATGACTGTCCATACATGAATATGACAATATATACCTGGCACAAGTACAAATAATGAGAAATAACGAAACTGTAGTTCTGAATTGAATGCGAAAGAATCTATAATGCTAACAAACACACCTAAAACAACAACACACCCTGCTTTCTCGAAGGAATGTCATTCAAACTCCACAAGCCATCAGACTGTACCCCCATTGCAACTTACATTTCCAGAACTGACAAACTTTCAGCTGTTTGCAATGAACAAACCAAACAAGAACAATTCAAAACAGAACTAATGTTATAAGTGGTTCCTCTAAATTCAACACAACAAATGCAACTTTTAATGACTACCGTACTCTCTCTTGTTTTCAACACACTACAAGTTTCCAGTACCAGAGGGGGAAAATCATCCCCAGAACATCACCAAGCCACCATCATGTTTCACTGAAGGCGGGATATGCTTTATTCTTCTTCTTCCACGCATGTCTTGTGTTTTAGTGTGTCTTAGAGTCCTGGCTTGGAAATGTTCAACATTATTGTGCTAATTGATTCATCAGTGTCTGTTGCCACCAATTTTTGATTCAGGTCTTTTGAAGTCACTCCAGATTGTTTTCCCCCAAAATCTGGTTGCAGCCTTTGATAATTTCCTTTTTCTGCCATGTTCAGGTTGTGTAGACACCGTCCTTTAACTCTGAATTTGCAAAATGTACTTTTAACTGAGTCTATAGGGACATTCATTGCCTGTGGTGTCTTTGTATCCTTTTTCTTTTTTGTAAAAGGCAATGATCTGTTAACGTTTTTGAAAATATCTCTAAGCTATATTTCTACCATGACACACAACAAACCCCTAACGAGGTTAGGTGCCTGATGTGTTCTGTATCAAGCACAACTGGTGCAACTAATCAAGCCTGATTTGCAAAGTTGCTCTTACGAGGAAATCTATTCAGGGAGGTAATTACTTTTAAGACAGCAGTTGTAATTAGAAGTAGAATTTTGTGTTGAATTTGGAGGCACCTTTGTATTCTTACAGTTGTGTTGAGTTTTTTAAATTGTTTTTGCTCTAAGTTGTTTGTTTCAAAATTTTATTTAGTAAAATGGCGATATGCTGACACAGCCACTTATCTATGCATATGCCAGGAACAGATGCAATAAGTGGAAGCAAAGTCTAATAAAAGTACACATATGAAGACAAACTGTACATGAATGTACTATCTTCAAGATTAATAGTAACAAAATGTGATAAAAAGTTTATCAATCATAACATAACCAAGAGAGAGACAAAGATAAAGAACAGCAGATCTCAGGGTAATTACCAAGCCCAGCTTTAGTGTGCCAAATTAATGTCAGATAAGCTTACATGTATCCCCCTTATAAACTAAACATAATTTCATTTAGTCCTTTTTAAAGAAAATGCCAGTTTGTGCACTTTTAAAATAGAGCATTTAGCAGGACGTTGGATTCTGCAATTAATATTATAGCATCTTACACTGAGATAAAGCAGACAGGAGGAAGATCAGACTGGGGGGAAGATGAACGCCTTTCTAAAAAAAATATATGTTATTGCCTTCACTGGCCTCTAGAGAATGCTGATGCTCCATCACTTTATTAGTTTTTCTTACAGAGAAAGGAGACATGGGAGGGGATGGGGGGATGTTAAGTAGACAGAAAAACAGAGGATCTCATCTCCACTAATAAAACTAAGCAGCCACATCATCTGTGAGAAAACAGGCGGCAGCCAAAAAATGCCACACAGTTGTTAGTCAGTAGTAATGTTACCTAGATTGTACTGAGCAACATATTTAATATTTAATTGACTTTTATGACACTAAAATGTTGCTTCATCAGGAAGTGTCCTCACTTAGTCATGATGCACATAGTCAGCAAAACAGAGTGATCCTTTCTGATTCATACTGCTCTGATGGGTGTAATGCCTGTCCTCATCTATTAAGTCTAAAACAGCTTGGAACAAACATTACATGTGGACATATGTGCTTATTCATTGCTGGTCACAGCTGTGCCATAGCTCATTAAGATCATTTTTACACTGGGCTTGTATGTTTGTTTAGTATGAAACTAACTCTGGTAAGTCCCGCCTCCCTCTAAACCTTGTTTTTGCAATGTGAGGTATGCTTGGGTAAATATATCATCATGATAACAGATGTGGTTAGTACTGTTTCCAGGAAATGATGTTGGTTGTCTTCTAAAGCAGATAATATGGACTGGAAGAGTCATTAGCACAAATCATTGACCATGCCCAAATCCAGCAAAAACAGCTCTCTAACTTGTTCAGGATTTCTTGGTCTGCACTGAGTTAGTAAATTATCAAATATTGCCATATTTTCAAGAAAGCTCTTTGTGGATTCAGATAAAAATCACTGTACACACCCCCTGTGACTCTACAAGTCACGCATTGTTGCGATTAACTATAAAGTGTCTGTGCCTGTTAATATACGGGTATGTGATGTAAAACTGCAAGCTTACTTAAACACAGACTGAACAGACACTTATTTTTTTTAAATCACAGTGCCTACACTGTGCCATGTTTTCACATAGCACAAGCCGTACTGTAACAAGCAATGCAACCTCTACTTGCTCTTCTCATTATGTGGAGGAAGGCAAAAGGCACCTGGCTGATTCATTAATGACCTAAATGAACTCTAAGTAGCAAAATCAGCTCCCACACATGGTCACTTTAGATTTACTGTATGGGTTGGCTATGCTTCGCTCAAGCAACTTTCTAGAAGTCATTGCCTATTCTCCGATGCATGTGTCACAATACAGAAAATTTCAGTTTTCCAAAAAGAATTCTAAAAGTTTTGAAGGCGAAGTGCAGATTTTTGCCTGTAAAGGATGTGACTCAGGGTTCTTTTTATTAGAAGATATCTGAAATAGACTGCAAGGAACTCAAGTCACTCACTCTTGTGAGTCAGCAACAGAGACCTGACTGGTAACGTAGGTTCAGAAGGGTTCGTAGTGCCTAAAGAATGAATAACAACTCCCACAGAGAGGAATATATCATTGCATATTTTCTTTATCAACAGCCCACAAGAAAACATGTTAGGTGAATGGCCAAAAAGCAACCTTTCCCCAAATACGTCATAAAAGTGCAGAACTGAACCAAATGAACAAATCACTTGATTCACACCTTTTTGCCCTCAGTGCTTGGGGAACGAGTTATGGGTGTATGAAATAAAACTGAGTGACAAGGTTATTATATGCATGGAGAGTCAAAGAACATGAGGGCTTAATACTTTAAGAAATAAAAAAATATACAATAAGACCGTTACTAAGACAACTTGAAGCTACTGTCTCTAATAACAACAACAAAAAAAGATTTATGGAGGATATTACTTCAGGTACATGGGAATCAGTGGAAGCAGTTGATCGTTTGTTTATCCATATCTATCACTACTAATTTGACAGTGATATACTGACGTTTAAAAATACCACACATACCTTTTCACTTGTCAGATCTGAACCGTTTTATTTCAAAAATCCAAACAAAGCGGTATCCATCCATGCTGACCCAGTAAGCCTGTCTAGTCTTATGCCTTGTCTCTCTGATCATCCTCAACAAACTACCCTCCCACAACTCACCACTCCACCTTCATCTGCTTCTCTTCAATCCCCTTCCCCGCCACGACCCCCCCATCCTTTTCCCAGATACTGTACCTATCCCATTACGTAACAGTTGTTGCTCCAGCTTGTCTCTGCAGTGTATCAGAGCTGGTGACGCTGAGCCAACCTTCCCCACTTGTGTGTTGTGACAGCACCATGTCTCCACTGCCACTGTAGATGATGTCAGGATGCACCCTTGAGGAGGTCACCATCTTCTTTCTCTCTCCTTCTGTGTTTCTTTGTCCACGGACTCCATGGGATGCTGATCTGTGCACAGATTGCTCTGTAAAACTGTAAGGGGATTTTCTGGAAACACAAACCAGTCTGTGCTCAGATTTATGCTCAGAGTTACAGCCAATAAAATAAGCATTAATTATACAAATGTTCTGCATAAAATGCACAAAATAAATCAAAACTGTATGATTGGTTGCTTGATTCTACATTTACCAGGTCAACCAAAGGGAACAATTAATTATGCTTTTCATTTAGATGAATATATTAGTGGCTTTACAGTATGGCCACACCTGGAAAACCCCATTGCCTTAGAATCAAAACATAGAGCTATTATTAGTAAATGCAACCACATCTATGGTAAGCCAGTTAAACTTGAATTATTTTTGCGATTGTGTGTCCGGGGTGCTGGTGACAGAACAATGCCCTGAGTTTGAAGGGTGTTGTCTTAAAAATATCATCAAAACACAACTGAAAGTGTAAGGTAGAAATTCAACTGTGCACCTGCTCTAATGTAAGCTGCTAATGCTGGCATATGCCCAGCTGTCTAGCTGCAGTAGAAACCAGCAGGTAAGCCAAATGTAGTGTAATAATGTAGTTACTTTCATTATGTAGTTATATAACATATTATACAATTATTCACAAAAGAACATTTATCTCAAGAAGACAACACACAATATCAAACTGTAGAATAATAAGAGCTCTGGCTTGCTCTCTGATTGGCTTAGGGTAATTTACATATCAGCAACCTAGCTAGTGTTTTAAATGTGTGAACCAGAGGTGGAATGCAACTAGTACATTTACTGTACTTATTGTACATTTATTGTGGATTTTTTTCTGGTATCTTATTGAAATCTGAAAAAAAATGAATGAAATACAGAAAAAAAACTATCTCTCCAGAATGAGGTGGACAAGTCACTGGTCATAGACCCATGCTGGACATGGCAGATGGACTCAGTCCTGACTCTCCTGGATGGTTTCCACTTATGTTGTGAGGAGAGGTGCTGCTGTGGGTCCTTTGCCTCATATAACTTCAGATTGATTTGCCTGATTGCAGAGCTCATGCCACCATTCACAGAGACATGTCAATTGATGTCACTGTTGCCTCTCATGGAGTAAATTTCTTTATCTACTGTATCACCTCCCTAATTATGTTTCAATATTTTTATCACTGCAATTATTGCCCCATTCTGTATTTTTTAAACTGTTCTCTAGATTTGTGTTCTGATACCTTACCTGAAATATTATTTGTTTTATTTATTGTTGGCAAATGCAAATTCTTCTTCTTGTGGAAATTTAATCCACTAATAAACTGGGATGTAATATTGTGGATTAACCCTCTGGCACTCCATAACGTAGTATCAGCTTCTCATTTACCAGCTTCTGTTTTTGTTCAATACACTTCTCTGTCCTTATTTTTTATTTTTTGATCAATTGCTATATTCTTTAGAGTTTATAAAACAAATGGAGTATATATTTCAATATCCAAATACATTTTACTGTACTTGAGTATTAAGTAGTTTTACTACCTCTGATATGAGCAATGCCACTTCTCTATCAGTCATCAGTATTTACGACTCAAAAGCTGGAGAAGGAGTTTTCAATTAGCTTGTGCTAGGTAGTTACAGATGATAAGTGCTTGTGACAGTAATTATTTTGGTACATATACATATAGTCCGCTATACTCTGTTAGAAATGACAAACCAGATTTCTTTTGCCTGAAACATCTTTCAAAATTATTACAATTATCAATTAGTTAATCTCGAGAACTAGACGGACAATGAATAGGTTAGGATTCGATATTCCAGAAAGCAACCATTTCTTTGCGGGTCTGGTAATGATTGTGTTAGAGGAAGCATATAAAACTACATTAATTTGCTTTGTTGTCTGGCAGAGCAGTAAATTTGCCTTTTTGTGATCACGCAGCCTGTGATGTTGATTGCCTTTTGATAATTGGAGGACTATTAATTGGATTTTCTGAATATAAGCTCATTGTTGGCCGTGTTTATGTAGTGTAGTGATTCATTAAACTTGCTCTGTTGTTTGTTTATATTTGAAGTCTATGAAAACTGAATTACACCTTTCATTTGAAAATCTATCATGTAATCTTTCGTGCTATAAATAATGCATAATAATTTTGAGAAATTATTTTCAATTATTTTGGAAATTGAGTGATGCCATAAGCTTGTGTAACAGCGCAGCATATGATGATGCCAAGTCATGGGATGGCATGAACAAGTACTGGAATTGTGGGCGGATCTTGTGCAGATTGGTTGCTGCTCCTTGGGGAGTTTCTTCTTCCAATCTGTGTGCACTTCACTGTAAGAACACATAGTATAATCATCATTTGAAAAATATGCACTTATCCTACTCCTTGATAGAAGTCATCTTCTGACCTGCATGACAATGTATTTAAATCATTGTTATTGTTGAATGTAATTACATTATACTCACTGAATTAATTGCTCAGATCTGGAATTGTGGCTACAGGCAGTTTAGCAGCTCTGTGAGGCTTTAAAAGAAAGATAAGTGTGCACGTTTTTTTAAGTATTTTTTTTTTTCACAAAAAATATACTCCTAAATGTTTCTTACTGTCAAAGCCGCTTATGCTTTTTAAACGTTTTGAGGGAGGCTCGCCCATCAAACCAATCCGATTATTTTAATTATTTTAACTAAATCAGTTAATAATAGGTTCTGGATCAACTCATTTATTTTAATTTCACAGTAACATTTACCTTAAACTCTGACAGAGCCTGGCAGAGCAGGAAAAGGGAGGGCTGGGAAGAGCAGAGTGGAAAGCTTTGTCATGCTAAATATTTGTGATAGTTCTCAGTCATCCAGGTCAGTTCCAAAAGTGATGAAGCCTTCTGGATGGAAGACGAAACATCTTCAGAAGTAAATAAACGTCCAGCTGCTACTGAGCAAAACCTTTGGGATGACTGTCATGCTAGCTCTTGCCTTATTTACATATTGTAGTTTTAAGTACAGTGTTTGGTAAATACTAATCTTATCTTGTTCGCATATTCAAATTGTCAGTATGATCATGATGTTTAGCAGGTAATGTTTGCCATAATCACCATTTTTACTCAGTTAACAGGTAATAACTAATTCAACTGTGATATTTCAGTATCCACCAAAACTTTAAAAATCGCAAGTGATGCTAGCCAAAATGTCAAGCGATCTCCAAAGTCATTAGGATTTGTTTCCTGGTCTCCACAAATGCCTCTACAAAATTGTGTGCCAATCCATTTGGTAGATATTGGGATGGTTCAATAGGAACAGGAGGCTATGTGGAAAATCTATGATAAGTCAAGGAGTAGCCAAATGCATTAATTAAATCTCTGGGCATCATGGACATCTTTAGTTTAGTGACAATTCATCCAATAGTTGTTGAACTGACCACCCAACAGATTGACATTTCCATATTGAAAAAAAAAAATCTGATAAGGAAAGACACAACAGCTGTTCAGGTCAGCTAAGTTTTTGTGCACACTCAGCGTGGACAGCATGACTGTGGTTGGAGCAGAGCCTGGCAGGGTGTCTGTGTCCTACACTACATTCCTGAGTCCTCCCATGGTAGGTGTAGTTAGAGTCTCAGTGAATAAATAACTGTTTATGAATGAGAGGAGACTCAGTAGAAGCTTTAAACACATACTAAATGGTATAAATGGGATGAAGTGGGTGGTAGAACAAGAGAGAAGAGGCTCAACCACAGAAAGAATGAATACAGCTCAGTCCAGTTTCATCACTGAATTCCAGTAGACTGCCAACAGTCAGACAAACCTCCAGGTTTGTCAAACTTATTTGGAAGAGAGACCTCAGGTGAAATTATTACCCAAACTGTCCATTGTAAACACCCATCAGTTAATTTAGATCTTGCTATGAGGGATTGTTTTACAGCAACACCTTGCCTGTAGCCACTTTTGCTTTTACTTCAAAATAAAGCTAATCTAGCAGCTCTGTTGAGCTGCCAACGACAGCATACACTGCATATTGCAGGATCTTTGCTTTGTCTGCCAAAACTGCAAAGTAAGAACCAAATTGTAATAAATAGAAATTATCTTTTTAAGAGGTGTTATGTGAATTTAAATGAAGCTTTTGTGGGTAATAGTCTAAATATTCATTTGTGGCTATCATCTCCAGGCATGGATATTTTTTTACTAAATTATTTGTTTGCTGTTTAGAAAGAATGCCAATGAGGCATTGAAGCCAAAGCCAAGTTTGTGCCTCAGTAGACTCTCGTTCAGCATCTAAAATTTCCCAAACTATATTTCTCATGAAAGGCAACTTGCAGATTTCGCTTTTTCTAGGCTGTTTAAACTTTAACCTCTGGTTATGTTCCAGTTACTAGAAAACTACAGCCGCTTGAAATGAATGATTTGGCTGAAAATGTAGAGCAGAGGTGGTTAATTATTAGGTTTTCTTTTGCTGCATCTGTTGCAAATGGCATGAAAGAGCAAAGCTATCGTTCTTTATTCTAACTGTGGTTTTTAACTGCGCAAATAAGGTTTTCACAGATACACACACACATACACACACACACACACATTAGTTAGTCAGGCCTGTCACTCAGACCAAGGTTTTCTAATTACCATGGCAATTGGAATGACACGCTCAGTAGAGTGAGGTGAGTTCATCGTCTACGAAAGATTGTACTACTAATGGTGTGTGAGTCTGTGAGAGAGCTTACCCTATGCTGTGGTGGGAAAGTTAAACTGATTGGTGAAGGTCAAGAGGAGTAGTACTAAAAATGCATGTA
Source organism: Helostoma temminkii (assembly GCA_900302695.1). Lineage (NCBI taxonomy): Eukaryota > Metazoa > Chordata > Actinopteri > Anabantiformes > Helostomatidae > Helostoma > Helostoma temminkii. The sequence continues at coordinate 36,052 of OMLM01021334.1, read as the reverse complement.
ATCTAGATGGAGAGACTTTGATTCACACATCTCTATCAAACCCATCAACCCACATATGAAATTAAAAGTACTACCATGATTGACATTCATGGTGAGCTTCAGAAAGAGAACACTCCATGACTCACCTCTGCATATTCAGAGGACTATTGAAGGTGTCACTGATATGAATCATGAGACTGACCTTTTTACTGCTTCTAACGAGGTGGATGTTGCCAAAAAGAGAACACTTGAAATATCTGTTAATCCAACATGGATGTTCCAAACTAAACACTGATGCTCATGTGGATGTGGATTCTTTGTCAGAAGAACTACTGTAGGACAGTAACACATTGCTAAATGCTTTATTTTCATGGTGCTCTTTTAACCACAGATGTGAAATGTTTAGGTTTTAATCTGAGTGGATACTATCAGAGTCAGAATAAATTTAACAAGGAAGAGAGACTTTATTTTCTTTTTTTGTTAAAACTTTGCACTGACTTTTCTGCTAATGAACACCACAATATGTTTTGCCAGCTTCCCTCTCTTTTTTTTACAGTCTGTTTTTGTATTATGTTTTCAGCAGAGATTCTCTTTGGCTCCAAACAACTCAGTGAGATGCCATATGGGCAACAGAGCATGACAACATTACAATAAGCAAGGACTGGATTCTTCAGTCCCATTTGAAATGATCAATGAATGAAGTACTGTAGATTTTTTCCATCGTAAATAACATATAACCTAAAGGATATGGGACTTTCTCAGTGCCATTCTCATCCACCCACCCCAACCTCATGACTTAAGCTTTGTCAACCTTAGAGGACTGAGGTATCCTCAGGAAATGTCTGACCTGTCTCTACGGTGCCTGAAGTACAGCTTCAACACAGCAGCAGCAGCATACACACATGAAAATTTTCTGAGTCAGTGTGCTTGTGGAGACTCGCATAGTGCTTTGGATAACGTTTATCTTCAACGATTTTACATTAATGACGAACTCCTAAGTTTCTACAACATAATTTCTTAGCAACTTAAAGTACATTATGTACTGTATGTTGGTGGTTATTGTCTCCAAGCTGATTTATTTTGATACCAGAAAAGTGGTACTGTGCCCCCTCCTGTGGTACTGACATCTCTTTTGTGCGCTGCAGTTCCATGTTTTTTTGCAGTCACTTTCAGGTCATTCCATTTTGTTGTTCATTTGTACCACACTTCTTGTTACAGATGACAGAGTGTTCAGTTTTCGTCTGCTTGCCCCATGCTGGGCCCTGTTTTCTTGTGAAAGTGCCAGATAAAACACTTTGCTTTAGAAGAGTCTCATTCAACAACATCCCAGCCTCATTGTCACTGGAGTTTGTCTTCTACATGATGTCTTTCCTCTTTGTCTATTTTTTCTAGAACATGTAGACCCATATTTAGCCTATTAAAGCTTTAGGGGGATGTTTTTTACCATCTAACACAATAACATAAAAAATAATTGTGATGTTTATCACTGTTTACAACATACAGGTGTCCCTATGGGGCGGCACGTTGGTGCTAGTGGTTAGCACTGTCGCCTCACAGCAAGAAGGTCCTGGGTTTGATTCCCAGGGTCGGCCAAGGTCTTTCTGTGTGGAGTCTGCATGTTCTCCCCTTTTTTGTGTGGGTTCTCTCTGGGCTATCTGGCTTCCTCCAACAGTCCAAAGATGTGCAAAAGACTGGGATAGGCTCCAGCACACCCATGACCCCTACAGGGACTAAGAGGTTCAGAAAATGGATGGATGGTGTCCCTATGTGTAGTACATGTGATCAAGCTGGTGGTGTTCCATAAAGGAGGATATACAAGAGACATCACAAAAAACTTTCAACCACTCTCGACTCTGGTTTTCTGCTAAATGTTTGTAGTCTATTAGCTCAGGACCAGATGGCCTGTGTGAATATCACTGTGACTTTACTAGAAGTCAAAAATAAAGATAAATAAAGAATTGAAACCCTAAACATGTTAACTGCACTTAACTGAGTTAAGCAAGTTGAACAAAGTTTATCCAACTTAACAATTTAACTTTTTTCAAGATGTTTAACAAACAAACAAAAAAATTTGCACTTGTGGACCTGGTTTAGCTGCATCTAGCTTCTGGTCTGTGCCTTTGGCTGCAGGTTACACACAGTACCTGCACAGAGCAGACTGGATGAAACCTGTCTATCAGCTGCATTAGCACTAAATCTACCAGCCTACCAGCAGGGTTGTGCAGAGCTGTGACCACTTTTAACTGAGCTTTAGAACATAACCGCTGCAAAACAATACGAAACAATGTTTTATTTCTGATTAATTGACTCTATTTAGTCATTGTTTAGCTCCCTTAACCACCGTTCTCTTGTCGAGACAGGAAGGTAGAGTCATTGGTGCCTTTACCGACAGCCAACATGTTGTCAGTATACTTATACTTAGACTTTGAGTGTGGGACTCAAAATGACCTATTGCAGGCATTTAATTAAACATCCATCTGTTCATGTGTGCGACCAAAGAGCTCTCAATTTTTTGTCGTCTCATCCCCTTGTCTGTAATTACTTTGTGCGTCATTACTGCTTTGTGTGCTTATACCTTGCAAGTACACATGAAAGCTCAGTGCACAAAAGCTTCTTTAACCCGATAGGTGCAAACATGTACATAAACACACAAATCCATCCCAAAAGTGATTATCCAGGGTGGGAGAGGTGGAGAAAATAAGTGTCTTGTCTCTCTTCCAACTTCTTTCCGGGCAAACAATCAATGATGGCCCAACAACAATTGAGTTACAATCATTTTGTGTTTTCCTGCTCTGCTTTGATGCCGTCTACTTTCAGACAAGGCTTGATGGGACAGGGGGAAGAATTGAATTAACTTAAGTCACAGGGGGAGAATGGCACCTGAAAGCTTTGGTTATTCAATAAAACACCTTTCATTCACTCTCTCTCTCTCTCTCTCTCCCTCTCTTTCCCTCGTTTTTCCTCTTCCTTTTTTTTTAACCCACTCTCTCTAGTGTGCATTAAATGCCTGGCTTCTTGGAGACAAGGTTAAGAGAGGCGCAGCAACAGCGCATAAACATGTCTAATCCGAGCGGCAGACCTGCCAACTTCACCAGCTGTTTTGACTTGTTTGCTTTTGTTGACTGTGAATTGTCTTGGATTGTGAATGTTTAAAAATCTTTAAAGCATTACACGGGTATTTCAGGCAATTTCTCCGACTAAAACAGCTTTTGCTTGCTTGCTTGTTATTGTCAAGGACATTCTGTTCAATAATTGAATTGAATTGAATAAAGTAATTATATTACTCTCTTCAAACAGACAAAACCTTCAGCAGCTTAATTGAAAGCCGGAGCTTGAATAAAATGTGTTTACATCCATTTTGTTGTTGTTGTCTGTGGAAATAATAAAATAGAAAAGGTACCCACTTGGGATGGACTGTGAATAAATACAGACATGATGACACATGCTGAATTAAAATATGAACTGATCATCCTCAATAAAGTTTAATTTGTTTTATGTTTAACCTTTATATTTAATTATTTATTGTGAGAAGGATAACTCTTTTTTTTCTTCTGCCCTAGATAAAAATAGTTCATGCTCGTTGCTTGAAAACATATCTTACAATTTGTAGCATTTATGGTTCATTTGATATAAACTGTAGGTTCCAATATCTCATAAATGAATACTCATCCAGTTTGGTCTGGAGACATATATTGTATTAAATTTTACAATTGTTTACTTGTCACCATGACTGCACAGTCACTGGAGGCGAATGTTGTTATAATGTAGTTTTATAGAAATGCACTTTGTTACTTTTTGCTTTTATTCACACATCAAATTTTACATCTCAGCCAAGCGTAAGAACATTTTCCAATGATATGACTGTGTTTTTTTATGCACAAATTGATGAATGTGGTATATGAATAGAAACTATTTTGGCTGTAAACTAATCCAAAATGCCAGAGTAGGCAGAGTTGTTTCCATTTTGATATGCTGTTTGTCCATAAACCTGCCGAAATACTGAATAAAAACGCTGTTTGCTTATTTAACAATTTAACTTGCAATCCATTTAAATATGTGCACACTCATTGATGAGGAGTTCAGGTGGCAACATAAATCTAATTCGAATGTAGCACACGTGGATGACCAAAGTAGGAACAGACACAGAATTATGTTAATTAGTGGAGACTTTTTGAAAATGGTGTTATATATTTGTACTTTCAGGGCAGCTTATGTCTGTTTCAGGCGACCAAGCTCCCCTCGGCTCCCCCATAATTCAAACTATAAAATTTTATAGAATTAAACATATTATTTCATTTATTCATATTTAGACTGTAAACAGGAAACCTGCTCTTTGAAAGCTGCCCTCTAGTGGCCATCTTTCAAAATTTAAGTTGATATCAGTTTAATTCTTTGTTTTGGGGTGTTTAACCAGAACAGCCAGTATAAGAACTTTCATTTATATTTACTGAAGTTTAACTGATCAGGAAGCTAATCCAATGGATCATTTCATTGTATAAAGGTAAATTAATAAACCAAAATGAATAGTGTACCACTGTTTTGGTATTCTTCCACAATAGGAAAAAGAAAATGCTAGACTAATTCTACTAATTATATTTTGCAGGCAAAATCCTCTGTCTCAGTCTTGGCATTATATAACATTTAAAACAGACAAATTCAAAATAGGTTTCATTTACATGGCTTGAATAATTCAAAGTTTGTAAGTGATTATGTTAAAGCAGGCTTATAATAAACAGTTTTATACAGTCATTCAAAACCCCAACACAGCCAAATGCCATTTTGGATTTCTTTACTATGAATTTGACTAGGTGTAATGATTTCACTATATAAAATGAGGATATATATTTCAAAAAGATATATTTAGATTTTTGGCCTGTATCTAATGTGGTCAAAGTTACATCTATGTAATATGTTTGTTTTGTTTTTAATTGGCTGTAAATATATGTGGTTGTGTGTCCTCTGTTCAAACTCAAAGAGGTTACTGTGACTGTGATTGTATAGTATCAGTGTGCATGTGTGTATGCATGCATGATGTGTTTCTGGGCATGGGCCACTCTGTCCAGCCCCTTTTTGTCCAGCTCCAGTCTGTGGAGGTAATGAAGATCAATGAGAGGAAAGGTGGAGGCCGGCTGAGATCCAGGTACTGTCTTCCTGTTTCAGGCCAAAGCTCTATCGATCTCCTGTGCTCCACTCTGCCACTATCTGATAAAGGGCTTCTCTAGACACACACACACACACGGCTGCACAAAGGCTCACTCATGTGTATTACTCCAGAAACACACCAAGTTACTGGGGCTACTCCCTAATGCTGGGGAAGGAGTTAAGCCTCCATCACCCTTTTACAGTTTTCTGCACTGTCTCAAACACCTGAAGGAAAATGTAGAGCTCACATTTCATCATTGTCAAATAATGCTAGCTGAGTATAGCTATTTTTCACACTGCAAATTGCCTAGTGGTGATGCTGCTCTCAAGTACGCTTTGCAAGCCTCTACTTCAGACTGTAGACGATGGAAACACAAGTATATCATGCATTCAAGTGCTGTTTTTGTTGGCAATAATGAGAGAATAGATCCTGCAATAATAGCTGTCAATTTTTAATAGCTGTTATATTAGAGATCTCCGGTGCCTAAGGGCGTTCTACCTTTTAGAATGCAAAAGAATGGTGGCACAAACTCTTTCACTTTCACATTGATTTGTCTGTACAAATAAGAGGCATATTTTGCATGCTAATGTATACAAATTGTGTTTATAATTAATATTCATGGTAAGAGTTGTAAATTCTTCAAACTTTAAACATTGTAATGACAAAATTCTGTTCATTTCTAACAGCATCTGATGCAGTGCAGCCTGTATGTTAACTAAACAGGTATTGAAGGTGGCTTTGATACACTGCCAAACTAATTAACAGGTTGGCAATAAAAGAATTCCATTTGCAATTGAGTTTTTATGACTTGTATGTCAGCTACTTGACACTTACAGTATAGGTGTAGTATTTGTGCAAAGAGATTAGTCTATTACTGTAAATAAATGTAGTTTCAAGAGCTTCTACGTGGCCTTTACAATATCTACATAATGATATTCAGACTGGAACAAATTTGTAGTCCCCAAATGAAAGGATGCCCCCATTGTAATCTCCTTCTTCAGAAGTTGGAGAAGAATCTCACTATGTTTAACAGCAGGGCTAAGTTCCAACATCAAATCCTTAAATGATCACATCATTCGCAAAAGCCTTCTGAAATTTGCCCAAGATCTATCTCAGTATGTTCTAAAAGGTGCTAATTGTCTCGGCTTTCCCAGAGCTGCATTTCCAAGCGAAATAGTTTATAGAGAGATTAGATAAGCGTACTTTCCAGACAAATAGCTCTTTTTTTCTGCTTTATAGTGTTTCAAGCAATTAAAAGAGTCTGTGAGTGCCAGAGCCTGGCTCTGTACTGCTATTTCATTTAAATGAGCAAGCCAGAGAACACTTTCCCTCAAATGGGTGGTGGCTGGTCCTGGGCCATTTCTGTATGTCACCCTCTGAAGGCTCTCCTGCACGAGTAAAGCTATGCAAGAGACAAAGCTGCAGCCACATCTGAGCCAAATGGTAATGTCTGAGCAGAAATTTGCTACAGATTTGCAATTAGCATGAGACTGCTGTTAATGCTCTGTGAACTGCACCAACTGCTACATGATGCCAAACATGCATTGGATTAATTGACTTAATTAGCATAGCTATGAGGAAATTGAGCTTGTTTTCTACATAGTGTCGTGGTACTTCTTATTTAGACTTCCTTTTGGGGAATGTGTTTTTATATGTATCTGTGTGTGTGACACAGAGGCGTGGAAAAAGAGAGATACAAAAAAGTTCAATCAAGCAGGAATTATCTCTGGGCAAATGTTAGCCTAAGCCACCCCGGGTTTGCATCTCCTCTTGCCAGAGTCTATTTCTCTGTCACTGCAAACATTTCACTTTTCTGCCTTCTCTCTGTGAGTGAATAAGACAAGAAACTTAAATACTCGTGGGCATCTCCTTGCTTGAAGCAATACACAGAGGCATCTTGCCTTTTTTCCTCTTCTTTTCCTTATTTTTGGTCTCCTCTGTCGATCTTACAACATTCGTATCATTTTTGCTTTCATACCTCCTTGGGCAAAGCTTAGGGAAACAGCACTCTTAGATGGATGGAAGGATGAAAGGATGGTAGCTGGGTGTACGGAGAGAAAACACTTGTCACCCATTACGACAGAGGAGAATCACATTATTTGATTTGCATGGCATTTTTCTTAAGGGTGCCTGTTATGCCCATCACACGGCTCAATCCACTTAGTGATGATGAGGAGCCACTTGTCACTTTCGCATCAATGTGTGAAAGGGACCAGCCTGCAGACAAAGATGACGGACTGCCAACAACATAGACTTTTAACCTTGCCCGGAAGTCGTCGGATTTTTCCGGAAGTTAATCTCCCTGGAATGCTTCTAGGTGCTATCACCTTGACTAATGTTTTCCGTAACCCTAATCACTCAACTTTATTGCCTGACCCTAATCTGTATAGATTAACAACTTCTGGCTAGTATCAACTAATTCCTACCGAGGTCATTACTCAGCCACTTTTGTCTGCAACCAGCAAGCAATTAAATTAACTCTTGTGTGTAAAATATGACAGCCGTTGAAGTGTATTCTGATTCCCACTTCTTGCCTCAACAGACTACGCGCAGAAGTTTTACACACTTCTGTTGCATTACGGGAAAACACACATATGCACACACAGTCATGGTAAGCTCAGCCACGGTGTCGTACACTACCTCTCACTACAGTGATAGTGTTATGCATTTTTATGTTGGGCCGAGGACTCCCTCTAAATAGTGGTGTCACGGGTGCCAGGTTCAGTAACCTTGTGTTTTATTGTCTAGAGGCTAGAAAATGGGTTTTATTCCAAGCTGAAGATGAGATAAGGCTCTGTCAGGAATACTGGCCTTTCTGCCTCTTATCCCCACTGCAGGAAGCTTATTGCAGCAGAGTGGACTAACATTCCATTTCTCCTTCACCCCTGTCTTGTATAGATTTTCTCTAGTGCCACTTTCGCTACGTGTGGCACTTTCTTTTCTGCTTCGACTTTCGTGTTCTCCAACTTTTTCCTCACACCCACAATTTCACCCATCTTCATTATGCCGTCATTAAACCAGTTCTGAATTCATTGCGATCATTTATCATTTTCTTGCATGGATTCATTATTGGGATCTTTTATTGCTTTTTCTCCTCCGCTTCTGTCTTTTTCTCAGTCTGACCCTGGAGTAAGATGACCCCAGTGCATTGAGATTGTACTTTACTGCTATACTGTGTGTGTGTGTGTGTGTGTGTATGTGTGTAAAAAAGACAAAGATACAGAGACAAAGCAAGTCTGTGCATATTTCTCACAATCCAGACATTTGTACTCTATTCCCTCTCACACACAGTAGTACTGTGATCATTACTTTCTGTCTTACCTGATCCTCCCCATATCTTCCCCTGTTGAGGCCACGTATCATGGGGTCACTTCTGGTGACAGGCTTCCCTCCCCATAAATTGCCGCTGCTGGATAAATATGTGTGCAGTTGTTAGCCAGTGCTGACACTTTACCTCTAAGTGCCCCCTGTTGCCAAGGGTTGGCTGGCCATAAATTGTCCCAGGCTGTGAGGGAGGAGGCTGGAGTGAGTGTGTGATGTTTCCCGATTTAATAACCTCCTCTTCTCTCTTGCATATAGTGGTGAAAGAATGTTTCATAGTGGCAAAAGAATGTTTCAATTATATAACTTATTAATACAACATTGTAAAAAACAAACTTTGTTTCACATAAATCAGTTCTGCCCTTGAAGTCCCTGCACATCTACAGTTCATAGATGTTTTACACAAAGGCTGGGACTATATTGACTGTACAGCTCATGATGCCAGTCATTCTTATAAAGATTAAAAGAACACAGTATAAAGAACACGTTTGATAAGTACAACCAACTTCGATAACATCGATCACAACCTAGGAAGACCTACTGTAACTGCCGCTTTAGCCGACATTAACTTTATTTTCCAAAATTATTTTACCTCCATTTTTTATAATCTATAACCTGATGGCATGGTGGTGTAGCGGTTAGTCATGTAAGAGGAGGAAAGATCCGAATTTGTTTCCATGGGTCAGCCAAGGGCCTCTAACTCATTCACAACTAGGTTAGGCTCCAGCACTTCTATGACCCTTGAGAGGATAAGTAGTTAGGATAAAGAATGGATGGCTCTATATCCCATGTTTTCTGTGTCTCTCTCTGTTTTCTTCTGTGCACATTTCACTGTTGAAAAGTACAAGCTGCCAATTGGGTAACCACCGAAATTTAGCTCACCTTAGAAAAATGATGGTACTAATTTTTTCCAGTCAGGTGCCATTAAACTATAGTTGAAGAAGAGGGTGAAGCAAGATACACTATGACTGAAACACAACAATATTTAGACATTGTTACAGTTATGTGTTTTACTGAAACAACAGGTAAGGTCTATTAGTTCCTATTTGTTAAACTAGCCTCAATACTGGGATGCTTTTTATTTGTCAAAGCATATGTAATGCTAATATACACGTAAATAGCAATACATAGTGCCACAATACAATGTAAGAAATTCCCTAAAAATTATGCTCCACCTAAATATTATTTACAGTTTCCCAGTTTTCATGACCATATTAAAACTGTAAGAGGATTATGCCCTACAGGTATGTGTAGTAATTTAAACTACACATCTGTGAGCTGGAAGGAGACAAGTTTTGCCGCTACACCTCACCCTCAGCACCACGTGCTCATGCACCTTCGCTATTAAGGTGCTCTATTTAAGGTGGAAAAGCTCCGCCCCTCCACTCTTTCGCTAATTAGCTAATCTTTGTTGTATATTGCTGCTCTTGTTTATCCTTCTGTAGGATTTCACAACCATTTTAGCCTGCTAGCAAGAACTTCTGGCGTTTAAAGTTCGTTTTGTGGAAAAATGAACATTTGTTCCCACAGCTGCTGAGCCAGTACGCGTTTGTTGGACGTTTTTCATGTTAGCTGTTGATGTTCACCTTGCCTTTTACCCTGGAAATGGAGTGTTGCTGAACTGCTTTGCTCACTTTGGGACACCAGAGGCTCTTTTAAAGGAATATATTTCTGTTGACCTGCTTGAAAACACAGCTTCACTTCACCCAGGTAAGTGTTTGGTAATGTGGTGCTTTAGCTTCTGGCTGTTTGTTTGCTCTCCCAGGTCTCCCTGGCTGCTATGCTGTCTACCTGTATTAATTCTTGCTGTGGTAGAGCTTATTTAGCTTTGGTTCTTGTTGGGCACGTGTTTATGTTGTTAATTTATGTCGAAGTACAATATAAATATTAATGCTAGCTTACTAATTAGTTCATATTTCCAAGTCATGCCATGTTGTTGTGGTTGTTTTCAGAGTTGTACCAACAGCTTTTTCATATTCAGCTACTGTGTGTTTAGTTCATGTTAAACACAACAGAAATGTATATGTAACTCAAGGACTTGTATGTCAGCTTGACTTATGATTTTTCATATCATAATTACATCTAAACTGCTGAGCTCGTCTTCTTGCATGGCTGCTCAGCACTCAGCTCCTCTCATTGCCAACCTTGAGCTTATATCCATGTACTGATGCTTATCAATGCAACACCACATTCCATAAGAGAAGGCTGTCTGCTTCCTCCAAGCCATAAATTGCTGTTTAATGTGCTTAAGTTAATTGCTCTTTGATGTATA
>OMLM01021333.1:53967-80526 GCA_900302695.1 Helostoma temminkii | reverse complement strand
GGACGTTTGTGAAAGTGATATGTGAACCATTGTTTTTGCTTTAACTATAGCAAATAAGATTTGAAAATAAACTATGACTGTGAGGTTCAAATCTTCAGTTATGTGTCCAATAAGTTAGGACAATATCTACCACTGAGTATAATACACTGGGTTAGTGATCTTAAGTCAGTGACCTAGAGTTTGTACAATGTATCGGTTTCCCACTGCACTGCTTAAAGTCAATCTTAGTCAAAGTAGTTTACTCAAGTAAGTTTTAAACTGTATTTAATGTCAAAGGGCTTTTATATATGTGCTTGGTCAGTACAGGCCATTGCAAACTTGATTCATATTGAACTTAAAAATAAAATGCTAGTAGACATGCTGATTGTTACTACATGCTCTCGCTATTTACCAGATAACTGTTGCCTTCATAACTGAGCCAGCTGACAAACCTAATGTTATCTTGCTGAATTGTAAGTGAAAGGTAACATTAGTTATATGGAATATTGTTAGTATGGATGCCCAATCAAACCTCTCCACATGATCTAAAACACAGCAGCACATCTTATTTTTAATCAGTCAAAAAAGGTCACAACAGTATTCAGATCTCTACACTGGCTTCCTCCTAAGATTCAAAAACCTGCTGAAAACAGAATTTTTCCACAACTTTCTATGCACTTTAATACATTACAAAAATGCACTTACATTAAATTAATTTGAGGAAAAAAAAAAAGTTTTTCTCATGAAACGGACACACTGATAGCTCTTGGCTCTAAAGTTTTTCTCCTCCACTTAGATTTTTTTTTTTTTTAAGTGTCTGCCAAATGACTAAATGTAAATGGATATACAGCAAGCCATCATGTAGAGCCTAGTGGAAGTACAATAATGTACAAAAAAAGAGGCTGGTTGTTGCTGCAGTGTTGGCAATAAATATATACATTTCCATTTCTAAGATAAATGGATTTCTAGGAAAATGTACTAAACCCTTAAAGTGATGATGTTTAATTTAATGATTTTAGCGTGCTGACATTAACATTTAACTCAAAGCGCCACACTGCCTATGTAGCCTAGCAGACCTGCTAGCAAGTCTTGTTATAATTGATGCTGTTTTACAGTGCATTATTTATATATTTGTAATTGCAACTAAACGGTAAACTAAAGCAGCTACTTATCATTCAAAAATGTATCCACTATGGATTAAATAATGTTGAATTCTGTATTTCTGGAAGATGCATAGGTTGGCAAAATGCCTTGTTCAGTCCCATAATATTAGTGTTATGTTTGTTTTTTTTATTTATTCATTTACAGGTATATCATGCTTGTTACAGTAGTTTCATAGGCTTGCTGAATATATTCAGTGCTTCTCAGGATGGTGCAAGCTTCAGGTAATAATCTCTTCCTGCCCTGTATGCTGCTCCATTTTTTTATTTTTATTTATTTATTTATTTTTTGCAGCTTCAGTCTTCATATCTCATTCTTGCTTGCTCCCTCATCCCCCAGTTGGTATCTCTGCCAAGGACGTGCTTCTAGCTGCATGAAGGGTATCGCTAACCTTGCTTGTATATAACTTTTCAAAAATAACGACTGCACAGTAAAAGCCTGCTATATGTGCTTGCACATGCACAAAAATTACAGTTCAGATCATCACAAGTTAACGTCGTGTCATTTGTCTTCCATGCTCTGGGTCACATAGCTGTTTGTAAAGCTGTCAAAGTAATGATTTTTATCTCTGTTCATAATGACATCTGTTCCTCTTGATGAGTTCTGTGCAAAATGCCCTGAATAAGATGTACACTGTGTGTGCGTGTGTGTGTGTGCGTGTGTGTGCGTGTGTGTGCACTCCTGAAGGATGAGTTAAGGGTAGGGATGAATCAGGAGGGTGTGAGGTGAACAAAGTAGTGACGCCAGTCTTGCGTAAAAGACATTTGTGGGAAACGATGACATGTGTCTTGTCAGAGATTTGATCACACAATCACACCATTTGGTGCCAAACACCTGGTGCCTTAACTAAGACAATTCACTGTCAAATGCACTTCAGTACAAAAAAGAAGATAGAACTGACACAATGTGACACGATGGAAAGATCATAGTGTTCTGAAATTAGTACAAGCCCAACTTGATGCTTTTAAAATAAGTACATTTAAGTATATACAGTAGGTACATCGCCCTATGATCTTGCCATTAGGCAGTGCACTATATTGTCATTTGCATTGCATTTGCAGTGGCATAGTATCCTGTGTGTTAAATTGAGGAAAAAATGTGCTGATATCAAAGCATCAGTTTTAAGGGTACTCATGGATTTGTTTATTCCACAGTTCATATAAAGTCCTGGTATAGAAAGAGAGAATTTTTCATTCTTTTTATCCACTTCCATCAGATTTCTCTGTGATGCAGTGACACATGCTATGGCAGAAATAAATAAATAACTGTGACACCATATAAGATAAAAAATATCAAGAAGCAGCCATGGCAAATGCTAGGTCCAATTTTTGCTTAAAAAAAAAAAAACCCTATTTCTGAAATTGCATCATGGCCTCGAGAAGGAGTCATCCATATTTATAAGACCTTCTCCATGACAATAGTCACTTGGAAGGTAGAGGCATGGCCAGAAACAAGAGCAGCCTTGGACAAAAGGTCAAACTGAAGCCCACTCCCTTATTCCAAATGTTCCTCTACAGTTGTGACACCCAGATCATGCTGCAAATACAATACACCCCTTATCAAAAATCTCATCTTTTATCATCTCGTTTATCTTCAGGAATAAAAGCCAATCCCATAGGGCAATATGAATTTGATGAATAGCTTGACGTTTGGTAAGAAATGCCCAAATTATCATCTAAATGACACTGTAGTGGTAATTATGATGGTAACAATAGCAGCTGTGATCAATGAGATAATACTTCCAATTATAAACATGACATCTCATGGAGAAATAATGGGGATCATGTACTGCAGTTAGCTGTTATGATGTCCTTTGTGAATCAGATAATTGGAAAATGCGTGGGTCAATGACAATGCAGCTGAGGACAAATCCGTATATCAGGCAACACAAAATAAACCAACAACAGATTAAGCTGCAGCTATTTTTGTCTTGTCGAGATGTGGATGATGTTTAATGACAGCATGACCAAATGTGACATTCCTATAGATATTTGTCATAAAATTGTGCCTCCAGCTAACTGTGTGTACTAGCCAACTGCAACAAGTGCTCCTTCATTCATTTAAGTCCATGCATGTCATTGTAGCGTCGGTGCGTTATAGCAGAGATGTGCCTGAGGTCGCTGCTTAACAGAGGGAAGGTGTAATGGACTAAAGCCCATCAGTGAGCACTGTAACCTGAGCCTGCTCACCCCTGCAGAAGGGGAGTATTCAGCAGCAGGCTAGATAACACAACCACTCAATAGCTTTGTCTGGCTGGCTAGTATTCAGGCCTGTGAAGCCTGTCCAACTCAATCTGCTGCTATTGTTACGCTGAGAATGCTACAGCAGCTTTGTGACAGGCTGCAGTGTTATATGGCCATTCGTTCTCGTTTCTCTCACCCACTGCCGCTTTCCCTCTCTTTTTATGCTGTTTCTTATGCCGACACTTTCTAATTCTCTTGCAGCTTGATGACTCTCTCTCTCTATCTCAGCTGTCCTTCATTTTCTCATTTTCTGCTGCTTCTTTTCACCCCCAATGCTATGCCCTATTAATCTCTCTGTCCTCCTCTCTGGAACATTTTTGTCACTTTGATGCAGCCACCTGCTCTCCATTTCTTTAATTCACATCATTCACATTGCAGTCCTGTCAGTCTGCTGTTTATTTCGTGTGCCAAATCATTTTGCTCCTTTTATGTTTCAGGGAGCAGAACATTGACAGGAGACATGGAAGTTCACTTACGCAGACAGGATCAGCCTGGAGGCACAAACAGAAACTATCTGCTTCATAATATGTCCATGTCTCCTGGGTGAGGTTTGAAACCACAGCAAAGAGGGATTATCTTTTTCCATAAACACTGCAACATGGTTCACTAGTACGGGTTGTTAGAGTTGTGGCTTGTCTGTTTGTAGTCAGTCATCTTTAAAGATTTAAGCGGGTCAGATTTTAATGTCAAAATAAACTTTTTGGACAGCCTAAATCATAAAGTGGGGCAGAAATAAAAATAAAATCAGCATTCCATCTCCTGATATCCTGAACATATCATTAAGAAGCAGGTAAAATATGTTGCACCTTGCACTGACTTAGTTGTTGCACTAAATGACAAATAGTTAAAATGAGATGGCATGTCCATATATATGTGAAACCCCTAAGGGAATATGATATGGTGCTCCTCAGTCTGATGCACACAGCTTATTATCTTGTGCTCAACATGGGCAAAATTTTTATGCTCATGTCCTTTTATAGGCTCCATTTATACCTTGAGGGCGGTGTGGTGACTGGTGTGGTTAATCATCAAGGCCACGCAGGGTGATGACCATCTCACTGCTGCCAATGGG
The DNA here is from genome assembly GCA_900302695.1 of Helostoma temminkii. Lineage (NCBI taxonomy): Eukaryota > Metazoa > Chordata > Actinopteri > Anabantiformes > Helostomatidae > Helostoma > Helostoma temminkii. Next base: position 76,071 of record OMLM01021333.1, on the reverse strand, counting down.
CATGTTTGATGTTTAACCACACCTGTCAGCTTATTGGAGTGGATTAGTGTTGTAACCATCTTTAAACAATCATTTAAATCATTTATGTTTTTGAGTTAGGTTACAAGAGTAAAATCATTTCTAATAACTCTAAACTTGTGTGCATGTGATTTTTCCTCATTGACATTGGTTTAAACCTCAAAAATAGATAATCAAGTCTCAGATGTCACAGCTTGAAAAGTGACATGGAATGTTGGGACTATAACAAACAATTAAAAAAGCTTTTTTTTCCAGTGTCCAACATGACCTATAAAAAGTGCTGGTTTTGATCAACCATTCAACCACCTAGTGATCTTTTTTTTTTTTTTTTTTCTTGCTCAACAGAGTGAATTCAGCAGTAGCAGTTTTACTAAATGTGTTGCATCGCCAATATTCTCCACTGAGAGTCTGTTGCCACGCATGACTGTTACTCATGCAGGGGGCAACAGTGTCTGTAAATGAAAGGAATGATTATAACTTATACATTTGAAATTAAGCATTTAAATGCAAAATAAGTCATTCAGGAAATTTGACAAAACACCTAATTGAATTATGTTCTAATTTGAGCATATGAGTAGAGTGGAGCAATGAGAACTTCCACCCCTCACTGAAAGACCTACTATATAAAAACAACATTAAACTACTATTTTAATGACTTAGCTACTGCCCAACACAAAGGGGAAACTCTCCAAAATGGTATCTGTGCTGACCTCCAATGGCTTAAATTCTCTTCTTCTCTCGTCTTACAGTGATGGAGACGTCCAATGGACTATTATCTTCTAAAATAAAATCTGGATTCTCCAGAATCTTCATTCTTCTCATCCTTTTAGTGATTGTGAGCATTAAGTTATATTATAGACACCACTTTCTGGCAAAACTTGTTGAAGCTTTTATATGTGAAATGTAGACAAACAGAAAGCTAAACCGAGAGTTTATTTGCAGTTTTTTAGAGAATGCAGATGCACAACAAAGTCTGTGTACCACCTGAGGTTGGCACCCACTGAAACAGGTGAGGCAAATGTAGATGATGATGTGGAGGCATACATGCCAAGTGAGTGTGGAACTTTAAAGTGCGACACAATGCTCAACAGAGAATTTGGTATGCATTACATTCGCAGTCACAGATATTTCCAAGTACTTCTTCTTAACCTGTCCTCCTCTTCAGTATTATCATTCAGTCTCACCACAGTCAATAATGTCAAGACAACATCACTCAGGCTGAAATCATCTGTTTGATATGCGTTGGGAAGCCTTTGTGCCTCATCACATTTCCACCTGATGACCAGTGTTGCTCTTTGGGAGAATTCATCACGTCCCGTCCTCATCCTGTCCTGCACTCTCATCTCTCCAATGCACCCTGAAAGTAAACAACACTCTGTCCTCCATTTTCTCCTACCGCACCTCTCCATCTATGGCCTCAACCGTCCTTTATCACATGCGTTTGTCCGCCTAATCAATTTCTCATGTGAAGAGCCGTCTGAAAATTGTGATACGTTTGTATTGTACTGAAGCTTCACCTTCCCACTTATTGTTTGTGTCAGATGAACTCTTAACAATTCCATCCATCCCTTCTTTCTTCCTTGCTTGGCAGTCAGCATTACTACATGATATGCTGTGATGAGTGGACAGCTCTTTGAATCCCTTACAGTTGCCCTGTAATAGTCCTAATTAAGCTTGTCCTGGCATATTTAGCTCTACTGCATTTCACTCTACTGCCCAAAACTCTGATCCAAAACCCATTTGTCTGTAATTCTTTCTGGCACCTGCTCCTTTTTCCCTTAATCCCCATTCACTCACTGTACCTCAGTGTCTCCATATCCTCTCCACACCCCCTACCACTGCCACCTTGGAAATGTAATTGAGGCAGTGCTTGTGAAATGCTTGGCACTGTATTCTCGCAGGAAACAAAACGAGTGACGGGAGCTGGATGATGCTGCTATGACCTCCACTGGCACGGAGACTAACTACTGTACCATCCAAAACCCCCAGTACAACTTAGGTGATTAAATTAGCAAGTTCTACAGCATGTGCTTTTGATGCATGGCAGACTTATACTCTTTAGGTATTTCAGCTTCACCACCACTTTTATTCACTGCAGTATATCACATTTATTTCCCTTGCTGTTTTATCTCACCTTGGTTGGAGTTTTTAGACATGAAATCATTGCATCTTTTTATAGTTACTTCAGTGTCATACTTTTAATTTTAATTGATATCACAAATATGTATGATTTACAATCAATTTGGGGCCATACAGTTTGTCATTGTTATATCTAAATATATGATTGTTATCATATAAAAATGTACTGATCGTACAGTTGAAATCAGAATTATTCAGTTACCACTAAATTATATTAATTGGCTAAATGTACAAAATTTCAGCTGTTTTCAACTTAGCTTAGCTTAACGCAACTAATGTTGTAAGTGCTTTCTCCAAGTTAAACACAAATTGCAACTTTTAATGGCTACTGCAGATTGTAAGTAAATCAAACCCCAAAATAGAATTCCTCATAAGAGCACACATTTTTAAATCCAGTGTTGCCTGTACTTAGCTGTATTTAGCCACTGTTGCTAAATGCATGTGATGAAGTGGATTCCCATTTAAGCAGTTATCTAACAACAGCATTTACATTTCAGTGTCAAGATCAGGGTGATCAATTGATCTATGCACTGTAGCAACACTTGTCATCAATGTGGAGGAAGAAATAAGAGGGAAGCAGAGAAACAAAGGCCACTGTAGTAGCAGATACACAGGTTAGAATAGAATTCAATAAAGATATGGAAGGTGTAGAACTTTATTGCCATTGGCTCTTTGTCTAAACTCAACATACCCTTGGCTGTCCCTGGAATTAAAGATCATTTTTAATTACTTTGATAATGGAGGCTTCTTTTTTTGTTAAGAGGAAGCTCTGATGGATATAAGAGTTTATAGGAGTTGACAAGGGACATTGCACTGAGGGCATTAGAACTGGCAGCTTGTCAAACAGCCCACTGGAAAAAGAGCAGCAAATCAAGAGGGGAATACAAAGGCAAAGAGGGAGAAAGAGAGACAGACACGGGTGGAGGGAAAAGGGCTGAAGGGCCTCCGAGGGCAACCAGCTGTCCACCAAACAGGACAATTTTCCACTTTGCCTTCTTCCTGCTCTTCATCCTCCACCTCCTCATCTTCCTTTGTCCATTAATTACAGTATAGGATGCAAGAGGGGTACAGAGTGCTCTCATTAAGCTACAACAAATAGCCCAGACACAAGAAGCTTAATTACCTAGGCACCGGAGATTGTTCTGTTGGAGTACTAAGGAGGTAACGTACCTCTAAATAAGATCTTTACCCTTGCGGAGAAAAGCTCACTTTAAAGTCAGATAAAAGGACATTAAAGAAATTTATGATTCCGCTCTGTTCCATTATCTGCGAGGATGTCCTCTTTAAAACCTTTTATGGTAGTAAATATTTGTTGTTCCCAGTTGCATACTCATTAACAAAGAAAAGGTATTTTTCCAATTTGTTCCATATGCTGATGCCATACTTGAGCCTGTGTTGTGTGTAATATTTTAGGATTTTTAATAACTGCCTTCCCTTATGGTGTCTGTCTTATTCAATTAATGACTTTCATTTCCCTTGCTTCTCCACATGAGTTCTGGACTGATGATGCTCCTTAATATCTCAGCAATTGTTCCACGGCCCTTTAATTCTGGTGTCTATTCTTTCCCAATCCTCTCTTTTGTGTCATGTATTTATCAAAGTAATCACAAGGTTTGCCTGTAAGCAGAATAACTGATCACACGGGGTTTGCATAGATGGGACCTTAATCTGCATAGGCCTCACTGTAGAGCCATGTGGGGTGCCACAATGATGATTATCTTAATTAAAGTCTGTGTCATTGGGAAATATGCACAAACAAACAATCACCTCCGATCCAAAGCAACAGCCACTTCCATAACCAGCCAAGGCTGTGCACATCCCAAGCTCTGCTCATAAGACTGAGCAAAAGCAATCAGATATTCAAGTCAATATTGTGCCCTCATAAGACTGCAGAAAGGAGCAAATAAGAGAATAAAATGGTAGATGCAATATTCCAGATGGAGTGCTGCCCACACCTTTGGGTTTTGTCAATAATTGTCAGCGTTTTCTAATCTCTTGCAATGACTTGGAAGGCGTGTATCGGAAAACATTTTTGGTATGCAAATCAGGACGCTATTGTCATCCAAGATGGATGGGCTCAGGAGATGGGCTGAAGGATGTCAGAGAGAAATGGGGTGCAGGGAAATCTGTCTCACCCTTACTCACCTCTCCTCCCCCAGCTCTTGCATTTTCTCTGCATTCTTTAGCTTATCGCTTTCGCAGCATTACCTTTCATTTTAAACACCCCCACTAAAATCTGCCCCACTATTGTCCTCTATTTACCAACACTTTCATGTTGGTGTGTGACCTTCATCTTCTTTTTTTCCACCTCTTCCAAGCTCCCTGTAAGTGTTTGCAGGTTTATGAACCCTCTTGCCCTCAAGGCCACACACACAAGGCTTTCCCATTTTTATAGTCCAGAGAATCGCTTCTCTTCTTTGAATACAAAAGGCTTTTTAATTTGTGGGCTTTTATTTAATTATCTAGTCCGGGGGTATATACTGCTGTTGCTGCAAAAAGCCTACTTTTTCTCAAAGTTTCTATTTCTTCATTACAGCCTTGTTGTAATTTACGACATCATGTTAATTCACACAGTAATTCGATGAACCCCAAATTAACCTGGCCGCGTAGTATTTTCCCCATTAGCTCATTTCGCTTCCCACTTCATTGTCTGGATAATTAAGAAACATCAATGTCCATGAGCTGAATCAAACGTTGTCAGCGAGCGGAGGAGCCGGTGTCATTCTGTGTCTGAGTTCACCGGAGCACAGCAGCCGCATATTAAGTACAGGGATGACGGGTGAATTACAGCCGATTAAGATCTGGTAATCACATCCCCTGCTTGTAATATTGTCACACTGTGGTGCCAGCCCCATCTAGCAGGGCAAGAGGATAGCATGTGAGGGCAGGGAGGTGGAAGGAATGGGGATCAAGGGCTATAATTCTGTACCACTACACTGCAGAGAACAGCTCCTTAAAAATATTTTCACCTGAAGTCTTAAGTTGCTTACATAAAGTTAACAGGATAGTTTACCCCCCTCCTTTCACTTCTTGCCACATCAACTAAGCTAAGATGTAATTACTGTAAAAGACCAATATGAAATGCACATCATATAATTTAATAATTTGTCATGCAATTAGTGGTGGTCATTCAAGGCATAAAAAAAAAACCAAGACTATTAGAGTACCATTGCATGTGGGCTTCCGTGTGCCACACAGTCACACTTACGTTGGTGCTTTGATCCAAATATTAATCATAATTGATCTTTGAGAAGCTGTCATGTGGCTCCCTTTTGACCAGCCAATTCAACAGTTTCAGTCACTGTTTCCAGTGGTACTAAGCATTACTCATATCGTTGTGGCCAGCTTGACTGGGATATTACACTGGTGACAAGAGGCTAGTTTGGTTATATTATACACACATACATGGAGTGAATAATACACTTGTTTTATCACTTCCTGTTAGTAATCCTTAGTGCTGGTCGTCTCCAAATTGTGCTTTATGTGGAAGTAAGCGTTCAAGTGAGCCTTTAAGCCTTGATATTTCCTCCCTATTTAAAAGAATATGATTCACTTAATGATTTGGCTACAGTTATTCTAAATGCAACAGAAGTTAAATCTCATAGAAAGGAAAAACCCTAAAATGGTAATTTGATATTTCTCCAGATATACATCTTATCTAAAAGTCACATGTAAAGCTTTTGCAATATCCATCTCGTAGTGGATTTATGACATACAGAGATGCATCATAGCTTATCTCACTGATAATCATCTTTTTTCATGGATATCTGAATCTTTTGGGCAATGTCGGAGTTAGACTGTAAAATCTTTTTGTTCCCATTTTAAAATAATCATGGCTGTCACATCTTGTCTGCTGCAAGAAATCTTGTCTCTGGGCACTTTTATTGTTTTCAAACAAGGTATCACCATCCTAACTAGGTGTTACTCTAGATGGGAAATACCATATATGTCATATGTACATGCATGTTTGAGAATTTTCTTAAAAGCTGTTGTGGGTTTTAATTTTTATGGGGTCTATTTCAATTATGGGAGTGTTAAAGTATCCTCAAAAGACAAAATCTTAATTTAGGACTGGCCAAATGGTTGTAGGTTAAATGGTTCTTGACTTCCTAGTAGCCATTATTCACACCCAGACTGGCACACCACAAACATCTGTCCTTGACCTCTCCCCTCTCTTATACCATTCAGCGTCAGGTAACCAAGAAGAATACTGTTAGACTTTCAATAGCCTCTCAGTAGCTAGTGTGTTTTATTTTTCACTAATTCAACAGCAAACTAATGTTTGAATGATTGCATTGAATGCTAGACTCATTTATTGGTTGGTTTCAGGTTATGATACATTTTACACAACCCTCACCCTTCTGGCTTCTAGCAGATTGGCTGCCTATTGGGTTTATTGATGAGAATGCAACCTCCAGAAGTGTTTCTGATAGTTTAAGTGATCAATCAGAGGTCAAGGGGTCATGGTAAAACTATCAAGGGTATTTTAAAGATTAGCAAATCGACATGAAAAATGAACTACCATGGTATTAAAAAGGTAGTCTCGGTCAGCAGGGCAATCAGAATACCAAAAATCACACATTGTCAATGTTTTGTCTGTATCGAGCGTCACTGGGATGTTTGGCTACAGGGAAAGATCCAAGCAGGTGAAAATTCTTTTAAGTATTTATTTATTTGAACATTCACTGAATGCTGATAACAAAGGATTTGAGATCCTTAAGACCTTGCATATGCATAGATCTCACTAGATGGCACTGTTCCCACTTTCCCTAAGCAGTAGTGTGGCAAGTGAGAAGCTTCCCTTTAGTCTTAAAAGGCTCACTTATCTTGTAAAGCATTTCCCATCCAAGTAAATTTTATATGAAAACCATGAGAGAGGTAGATCAAATGTTTCCAAATAGGTGTGCTTGCAAATGCTTGATTCAGTTTTATCAGATTAAGGTGAAGGACCTGCAGAATTAGAGGCTTTAGGATAATCATGCTTTTCCATTTCCATAAAAATAAAGCCAGCAACCACACGTGGAGGACACAAATCTGACTCTCTTTGAAAGTGGAGGAAAGCAAATTTAATAACTTGTGTGGCAAATGCTGACCCACACAATATTTTCAAATTTAACATTGATGTCATATCTGTATTGGCATCGGATGCAAGTCAAACATCCACAAAGTGTAAAGCGAGTAGGAGGATGGGGCAGTGGTGGATTAGATCAGTGCTTATGTTAAAAAAAACATATTTTGCTTTGCCTGCCTTCATGGGAACTCACTATCTGTATGACTGGAAACCACACAGAGAGAGAGAGAGAGAGAGCAAACAGTTCACACCCCAGTGCTTCACGGTACTTTGTTCGTGTTTGAGGGATACAACGCACCTGCTCCACGTTTACGGTGCATGGGAGAAATAACAAGCAACAAGGGGGTGTATTTACAAACATCTCATATTCTGCAGATGTTATGTGATGTTAGGTGTTGTTGTAATGTCGTGTTTTGTTGATGTAATGTTTTTTTTACTTCTGCATAAAGCACATACACCAGACATACTCTTTAGGACTTTAGGTGATGTATAAGCTGGTCATGTACACTTGAATTCGTAACCACTACAGAAATCCAATTTCTCTCTCTGGATCCATACCACTAGTGCGTTACAGAACACGGGGCTTAGAAACTGAAAATATTATGTCTGGAAAAGTTGGGGAAAATGTTGGTGGATTAGACTGATGTTGTGATCTTTTTACTCTTTACTAGGATAGCTCAGTGCGGAGCATCCTCTAGCACAAATCACATTGCGTTTTGACATACTGCACACAGCACATTCTAAACCTGTGTGACCTCATCACCCTGTTTACAGATTTTCTCACACTGCTTACCATCCTGTATCTACCAGATTCATGCATGCAAACAGGGAGGCACATGGCAACACACACATTTACACACTTGCAAGCAAATTATACTCAGACTTTGACCTGTATATTCACACACATTTTCACAGAATTGTAATGATATGACTCACAGTTTTAGGCATCCACACATATAAACATTTGTGATTTATAATGCTTGACATCTCTCAGACTGAATGACTGGTTTTACACTGACAGACTGGTGATCTCTGTCTCAGTCTTCCTCCGAGAGGCAATGAAACTTCCCTCTACCCTGCCCTCACAATGCAGTTCCTGTTTTTTCAACTGTGTGTGTTAATCTCAGAAAGAGAGAGTGAGGCAGACAGAATGAGAGAGAGAAAATGAGTATTGCTTATGTAAAAGAAGCCAAATCCAGGTCAGATTCTAGAGTCTTCATTGGGTGCGTCATTGTAATGCAGTACAAATGTTACGACTCTAGTCAGATATGTAATGTTAGTAATCCTACTAAGTGGTGAACATAAACTATCTGTGGTCAATCTAAAGAACATAATTTAATAATAATAGATACTTTATCGATCCCCTTGGGGAAATTGTTGTTTGGACAGCTGCATGTATAGAACTGCACTACTACAGGGTTTCAGTGTCTTGTCCAAGGACACCTCAGCATGTAGCCAAGACTGGGATTTGAACCCACAAACTCTCAGGTTGACTCAGGGTAAACTTTGAGGAATCAGTTAATTTATAAAGAAAGAAATTCCAGTTGTCACAAATTGAAGCTTCTGAAATGTTATCTGATTTTTTAATGTTTTTTTCTCTTTTTTACTGCACAGAGGAGTATTGGAATTTGGAGATGTTCATATTTGTATCATTTGATTATATTATGTTTAAAAATTGGGAGGGGTTATTACAACTGTGTTGTACTGCTCCACTCCAATACATAACCTTGCTGTATTGTATAAAACACACCAAATCATCATGGGGGTTCGTGCTGACACTCCTGTAAGTTGTCTCGAGATGTAGTGTCAAAAGTGATGTGAGTTTGTCTCACTGTCTGTGTAAGAGAGCTTAGGCAGTGTCAGGTGTTCGGGAGGAGGGGTGTGAAATTTTGCTCATGTTTTATTGTGAGACCATCTACTGAGGTTGTTTCTACTGGGAGACATACACTGGAGGACAAACAGCATCTATGACATGATTTGAGCTCAAGTACAGTTGTCATATTGTAATGTGTTATTATGCTTAACCAGATCAGGTTTTTGTGCTTTTTACTATGGGAAATAAACCTAACCTAAATTAACACTAAACTAACATAAATGGATCTAATATTTGCAGTTTTTTGTTGCTCAAACTATATTAGTCCTCATAATTAATAAGTTGTTATGTTTGACATGCATTGTCTAGCAGAAAAAAAAACTCTCTCCTTCTGCTGATTGCAGCACAGCAGAGGAGGGGCTAGGAGAAGAAACCGGCACTGGGTGCAGTCAGTCAACCAGCTACAGACATAACCTTTACGCATATAAATTGTATTATTATGATTCGCTATCAGTTGCATGTCTTTACTTCTTGTTTGTCTCATTTGCTCTGTGCTGCATGATGCTGCTTCTGTCAAAAATAGACTTTTTTTTTATATACTCATGTTTAAGTAAACAAAGGGATCTTAAAGAGGGGACCACATTCTCACCAATGCAACAGGGTTTCTGTATAAAAAGGGCTACGGACTAATGTGTTCCTTAGGTTTACACATTGTCCTTTACTTTACCTAAGAGAGTGTGTCCTTAACCTGACACAATCTTACTTCTTCTTGACACCTTGTTATCACAAGATTCGTCTATTATTAGAAAAACACTACTGGGCTTCAGTAAGTGTAATAAATACAGGCTGTCCACACAGGTGCCGTTCATGCACAATTGTTGCATTTACTGGCTATTTTATATAACCAAAAAGTGACCTTCACATAACTCAGCCAATCGGTATTGGATTGACAATAATAAGTAATTTTTGTGTTTCAATTTTTAGTAAAACTCAACAATGAATATGTGATAGTTTCAAAAAACAATACCAAATATAATGATGAAACACTAAGCATCTAATGAAGCAGATTAATTTTTTAACGTGACTGGGGACTGTTTTGTGTCTTACTTAATTGCTGTTGCTCTAAATCAGTACAACTCCATTGAGCATCCTGTTTTGATTTCCTCATGGGAATGTTGTCTCCCTGTTTTGAGAGCAGGCATGACTTCAAGCCATCCTTTTTGAAACTCTCTGCTGTGTATTTATGTTGGTGAGACAGGGTATAACTGTGTTTATGATGCTATAAAGTCTTTTTGGCCAAAGCCCTTGCTGCCCACGATTTGTCTTTAGGTCCATCATAAAGCTGGAATGGGCTCTGCCCTTGGAAAGGTACTGTTGGGGTGTGTGTGTGTGTGTGTGTGTGTGTGTAGTTGTGTATGTAATTAATAGTCACAGAAACTCAAGTTCCAGGAGCTATCCTACTGATTACATATACAGCGCCATTTTGACTTGAAGAATTACTTGCATGTGACTCCAAGTTAGGGTTAGTTTGCTTTACATATTTTTTTTATGTAGTTTAGTTTTAACAGCAGAAAAATCTTTTCTTTCAGTCTATATATAGTATATTCCAAAGTCATACTATCACCACAATTATTTTTTTCAGAATTACTGCCACAAGTATAAAAACCATGGGAATGTCCAGCCATCATACCACACAGAAATGAGACAAGTTCTGTGTCTGAGAGATGAATGTGTGTATCAACACGAGGGGAAAAAAGCAAAATACCTGGTGAAGACCCTAAACATATCGCTAAATTACTTGCAAGGTGGCTTAAGGACAAGAAAGTCAATGTTTTGGAGTGGCCTTCACAAAGCCCTGATCTCAATCCTATAGAAATTTTTTGGTCATACAAACCTGACTCAGTTATACCAGTTCCGTCAGGAGGAATGGGCCAAAATTCCAGCAAACTACCATGGGAAGCTTGTGGAAGAATAACCAAAACGGTGGACAGTTTAAAGCTGTAGAAGTGTTGGTAGACTTCTTACTTTGAAGAAAGTAATAGAAAATTCTCTCTCTCATTATTCTGGCATTTAGCAAATAGAAATAATTTTGATTATCTTATCTTAAAACAGGAAAAGCTTAGACTGATTTTATGTTGGACACTGAGGGGGAAAACATACAGTGTATGTAAACTTTCAGTTTCAACCGTAACTGCTATTCCTCTTAGCAGCAACAACTTTTTCTGGGTTGGTTATTTGATACTGAAAAGAAGGATTCTGGGTGGATAATCTATTTAAGAAAGCAATTCAAATGGTTAGCATGTTTGTCATGTATTTAGAATTTTCTGTTTAGACATGGTCACAGCACTATATGGTGTTTTTTTTTTTTTTTTCCTGAGATGGCATGTTGTCTACTGTCTCAGTTGTTTCTCTCTCACCTTCCATTACACAACAGAACAACAGCGAAAAGCCTTTGCTGCTGTCAGAAAGTGTATGTGTCTCTAAGATAGCATTTCAGGTTAATGACTGTTCACAGTTCTCCTGCTCCAGAGTGCACACAGGAGTCGCAGTGTAAGGGAGCATTTTGACGTATAAAAGGGAGCAAACGGGTGTACAGAGCAGTAAGAGGGAGCGAATGAAATGAGGGAAAACAAGTGACATCCTGGTAAAGTCAAGCAAACATATAACTGTCAGAAGGATTAAATGGGCTCCTACGCATCTTGTCAAGAACAAGTTGGTATTTGCAATTCACGTGGGTGTCTGTGTGCATATGTGCAGTCATGAATAGGTGTGAAATCAACAGCAAGAACTATTAATTCTAACTGTGGCATCTCTGACTATGTGTGGGTGTGTGTCAGTGTTCCAATGTAATGTACGTCAGGCTTGCCGCGAGCAGTCAGTTTCAGGTTGGTCTCATTACCAAGGTAATTCCTCCGGAGCAAAAGCTCTGTAATGGCAGGAGATAGTAATGATCCTTTAATAGCCCTCCTCATTGCCCCCTGGCCAGATCCTAAAACCTGATTTGCCTACTGTGCTCCCACTGATCCAAGAAGATGAATAGAAAACTAACCATCATTATATCTGCCATAGAAATCAAATCAGAAGACCCATAATCTACTTCTCAGCACCCTCCTTTTTGTCTAATTTTTAAGCTGTCCATTGCTCAGTCTATACATCACTCCCCCAGTTTTCTCTTTATTTCCCTCCATTCTAGTGTCTTTCTGGTGCTTTTCCATTCCTTCTCATTCTTTTGCTTGTCTTTTGTCTCATGCTCAGTTTCTATACTTCAAAAGGCATCAGTAGATTGGATTCTATTTTATTGGCATTTGGAGGTAATGAGGGATGGCACAATGTGCGCTGAGAAAGCAGAGCAACCAAAGCATGGCAGCCTCACTGAGCAAAGCATGGCAAGCAGGCTAGATGAGGAACTAAGTTAAGTAGCATAGTGTGTGTTGGTAAATTTGTGTTTGCAGCGTGGGAATGGGCTTCAGTCTCAAAAGGTCCAGTTCAATGCTTAGAATTGATCAGGATTTTGTGAATATCCTTCAAGGTTTCAAAGAAAACAATGTTAAATGTGGAACTTGATTGTGTGCGGGCGTGTGCGTGTGGGTATGTGCGTGTCCGACACTCCCTGTTATCTGAAGGGAGAAAATCGAGAGAGGCCAAAAACTCCACACTAATCTCCTCCACATGTGGTTGGGTTTCTCACATATCCTTGATAAGATTTATAAGGATTAGTTTGTCCCCCAAAATAGTCAGTGTGGAAAAATGGCTGTCTGGAGGGTCCTTTAATCTCTGAGCCATCGGCACTCTTGACACGACAGGCCGATACTGAGGAACTAAGACCATTTCTTTGTTTGGTTCAGAAAAATTAGTGTCCACGAGTTGTGCTTGCTTAGTTTAACAAGCAGGGATGAATAAGATAAAGAATGGATTTACATGTGTAAATGACCCCACACATACATGGAATAACTGGTGGTTGTCCCTTGGGATAGCTGTTCAGTGACTCAGATGATCCATTGCTGAACAGTCTTTCGTATTTTCTTTATCTGTCTCACATTCTTTTCCTTTCTCTTTCTCAGTGTCCATCTCTCTTCCTCACTATGTTCATCTAAATAATTCAGCTGAAATCCAGGCTGGTCTTTAATCAGATGTCACTCCTTCTCAGTGATGGTGCTCAACACACTATTATAATCATCTGGATCTTCAGATTTACCAGCTACTAAATTGTAAGAACAATATACCCCCTTTTTTTCTAAATTGAGCTTTATATTTTGTTTGATGTGTTTGTAGCATTACTGGTGTTAATGCCTTTTTAACACTATTTGAGTTTGATCTTCTTGCTAAGCTCTTGTTTTTTTACTAGTAATTATTAGTAGTATTATTAAATAAAAATTAAACTGACCCCTACCTATTGTAATTGATAGACTTTTGGGAGTTGAGTAACCTGATTACTGGAAATCCATGTATACACACATCAGAAGAGTAATCTGATTACTCCCCTAACTCTGGCTTATTTTGGAATAATGGTTCACAGATTCACAGTATTCTTTCTTTCGTGCTCACTCTCTCTCGCTTATTTATTTATTTATTTATTTATTTATTTTTGGTCGTGCCGGTGTCTGAGAACTGAAAGTGCTTAGACATGCAGACAGACCAGAGCTCCATTTCACAGTGCAAACTGATTGAATTTAAGAAATACAATGGAGAAAAGTCAGTTATTTAGATGACTGCAAGACACATTGTGTTGGTTTCCCTTATAATTGGTCCTTAGACTGACTTGATTAAAAAATTAAGGACTGTCGTGATCCGTGTAATGATTTTCCTCATTCATTCATTTGTAGCAGTTTATGGACATTTCATTCATGTATACGTCCAGCAGACTGGTAATCTGATTTCTCCTTTTCCTTGGGCTTATTTTGGAAGCGTGTTTCACAGATTATAACTTGTTTCTTTTTTTTTTGCTGTGTATGTGGTGTGGAGTCAGGGAAGATGACTACCATAAAAGAGACATGCAGACAGACTGAACTGAAAAAAAAACTGATTAAAGTGACTTATTTAGGTGTGTATTTTTTCTTCATTCATCTCCGCTCCTCTCAGCTGACAGTACAGTTTTGGCAGAATTTGTTACGCACATGCACTCTTGTAAAAAGCCGATTAGAAACCTGGTTAGGTGTTTACATGCTGTGGTAATCGGCGTTCTCTGGGAGAAATCTACCTAGGGGAATCAGGTTTCTCTAATCTCCTACCCTGATTTTGGAAACCAGGTTTCCCGTTTACATGACAGGTAAGAAATCAGCTTACTTGAGAAAGCCAACTGTAATCAGGTTACTGAGTTCCATGTAAACACACTAAGTGTCTCAAATAGCTGTTATAGAGCTTTCAGTTGTGTCACATCATGCAATCACAGACACACACACTGTTTTCACCACTGATACATGTTCTCGAATTGAAGCAAACACAACTAACAACCAGCAATTTGCAGTGAATGGGCCTAACATGAAGCTAAATGCATAGTGTTAAGTTAAGATCCTGGATGGAGGGACCTTAATGAGATACTTTTGCTCATGTAATGGCTCAGAATTTCTTATTTAGGTGTGTGGTTTCTGCTTTTCTGAATAATCAAGTGTGTACATGTGTGCATGTTTAAAGTAATTATTGAACTAATATATATGTGTATGGTCGATTTTTCCACCATTTAAGGTGAACCTCAGCACCCCCTGTGTATATTTCTAGTCTGTTACACACTAGCTGTCTTGCTATACAGTAAATTTCTAACTTGTATGGAATGTTCCAGCCCACATTAATGTTGGTAAGATGGGGTATAATGAGATAATTACACTAATGAGATAAAATGACACCAAGTGCACCTTGGGTACTCTGCATGAGGCAAGGAGGAAACAGTGATGGAATTCAAGTCTTCTCAGTAGGAGACACAGTGCACATAGGGTATGCAGACAGGTCAGGTGAATTGATTTGTCAGGGGCAACTTCTCCTGGAAACATATTTGTTTGGAGGGTGTCAGTGTGCAATCTGTTACACGTAAATGCGCGTGCGTGCGTGTGTGTACTTTTGAAAGCTCAGTGGTATGCAGTTTCACCAGAGTTGGCTGGCAGCTTCTCTCCACTTTTAATTAGAGAAAAAGCATCTGCAACAAGGGGCACAACTGAAGGAGTGAGAGAGCAAGAGAGAGCAGTGTTGGCATTGTAAACTAAACGGGTCCATTCATCCAGAAGAAATGCAAAAATCCTTCAAGGTTGGTTTTCAACTAATTTGGAAGTGGCTCAGAGCTTTTATAAGAGAGAAAATGAAAAATCTATATCAACATCTCACTTGCAGTGTACGGACCAGTTTTGTCTATGCCTGCTGTAGGGACAATGGGGGTTTCTCTTTAAATCAGTTTTTACCTGAAATATTGAAGTGAACCGCTGCACCGTGTTACTGGTACAGTAACAGGGTTTATTTTCCTTGGTGGCTCATCAACAGCATCAGTGCGACACTTCCTATTCGCACTCTGATGCCCTAAATTAAACACAGTGGAGTCTCTCAGTTAGCATTAGCATTTAGCAGCAAAATAATTACTGGGATGTGGTGATCTTTAAGCAGTGGTTTGCTGTTCTTTTTTGTTCACACTGCTCCTCAGTGGCTTATTTCCCGCCTACTGTTTGCAACTTTTTGTTTTTCTCAGTTCATGCTACTTTTCATACATCTCATCTCTTGCACAGCACTTCAAATCCCAAATAGTGTATAGTTTCTGTGGTCTCCAGCAATTTCTCCCTATATGTCATCTACTCTAAGGAATTAAGTCTCTTTCTCTCATTTTTCCTCTTTCTCTCTGACTCTTTCATTTTGTGTTCCCTGCTGTCCACTTTCATTGTCTGCCAGGTACTCTATAGCTCTTCCACATGTTTCAGGTGTAAAAATTGGATGACATGTGGTGAGTTGTGGATTAAAGTGAATGTCAATCACCTTCTTTTTTATCCTCTCTCCCCCAGGCAAAACTCCCTGGTGGGTTTACTCTCCTGCAGGGATTTTACATCACTTTCTCTGTCTTCCCTATGTTCGCACAGGTTATATCACATGCATAGTCAATTGCTGACCCATCTTCAGGTTCTATTTGACTCCTCTCAGGATCGCCATCTCATTTGCATGCATTGCTTTTAGGCTACGAGCCACTAAGCTTGTGAACAGAAGAGAGCTTTAAGGCAGAAAAAGATTGGCAGAATGAAGCAAAGGTTCAGCAAATGGTACAGTAAACAAAATACAAACCACTTGGTTGCAACTTAGCAGGTAGGCTGCAGAAAGTACTTATCATGTAAGCTAGTCTCAAAATGGCCAAAAGTTTTATTAGGAGCAAGGAGAAGGCAGTCATGGTAAGGTAGTAAGGACTGATCTTATTAAACAGGGTTTGGGACTTTTTTTGTGAGCCAATGTGCCAACTTAAGCACATTTTTTATAATAGCACAACCAGCTGTCTCCAGCTAGGACACCTCAGTTTGGAAAAGGTTGAGGTGCGTGTGTGTGTATCTGTGTTTATGCATGTTTCTTTATTTTGTTGTTTTTGTTAAGGTTAAGGTTAGGATAAGGGTTTGGCATTGAGTTGTGATGGTTAGAGTAAGGGGCTAGGGAATGCATTATGTGAATGAGTGTCCTCATAAATATAGTGAGATAATCATGTGTGTGTTAGGGGCTGGCATCAATCATGATCAATCAAATCAGCTCTTCCCCTTTTAAATTAGAGCACTCAAAGCCACAGTGTGCTGACATTTTCATAATGGAGAGGAGACACCAGACGTGCTGCTGGGAAGAGGAAGAGGAATCTCAAGCAGTTCCACAAATACCATAAGTATTAAGCCAATTTTAATGTTGCTGTGTGTCTCGTGGTTGTGAAAATAAATGTAACGTTTTTAAAGTTGTAAGAATTCGACAAATTAGTCAGAACATTAAAGGAGGCATAGGATGCTATCGGACAAAAAGAATTGCTCGGAGCTGCATTGATAAGATATTTGGTATTGGATTGGGACAGGTGAAAAATAATAAGCACATGTGACCTCTGGGTTATCTTATGTTGCACAGTCTTATCCTAACATACAAAGTCTTCTTAGATTTGTGTTGTATTGATGCACTTATTTCCCCTATCCTTCTCAGACATATTCAGAGTATTGAATATGTCCATTGTTAAGTTATTAAAGCAAAAATAAATCATTCAAAATGTAGTGTTATCACAAAATATGTCAGCAAAAACATGGAGAAGATTCAATCCAAATCCAAAGTCTGGATTCTTCTTTTATCTTTACAACAACACTGTAACATAATAACTTAGTTTTTAAGTGTATGTGTATGAACCACTAATTCAGGAAATGCTCCTATGGGTCATATCATGTAGTAGAAGCTCATCTAGTTTGGAGGACTTGACTGTAAGAAACACCAAAAAAAAAAAAAGATAATAATATATAATGATATTAACTGGCCCTTAACTGGTTATGTTACTAGTGCTTGCTTGTGTTTCAGAAAAAAAAGAAAGAATCACTACACTTTCAAGGTATCCAGTTGGAGGTTGATGAACAGCTGTGGATGCCTCGCATTTTTCCATCTGTGAGATGCAGTCAGTCAGTAAACAGATGGGTTGCTTTCACCTTGTTCACGATGGGTTTGGTGCATCTGCAATCTCAGAGCAATTAACTGCTTCAACATAAACTGGAAATATGATAGCAATGTCCATAAATTCTATTCTGTAAGTACACTGACAGTACCAATAGTATCAACATACAGTATCAATATATTGTTACAATTTCATCATTTTTTGGTATGTAGAGTGACAATACACTTGTACTTTAGGCTATGCCAGTACACGTGGCAATGCGCCAGCTCCAAGAGTGCCCACTTATTATGGAGGTGCTTTTTCTTTTTGCAGAGGGGTTTAGGTCAAACAGCCATTACCAATACCTAAGGGCAGTTCACTTCACATTTAGCCTACGTAGCACTTTGATCTGAACTACAAATCACATTAAGCAACCATTAGTGCAGACAGTATAGACCAGTCTATATAAAATAAAAAGGGGGATAATCTTGACATCAACCTTTTCAGTAGACACACTGTTTTGTCTCACTCTTGTTTTTCTTAAAGGTTCTTTTTCCTCCTGCAGTCCGACATTGGGCAGGAAATGAATATCTAAATATACAACAGTGACTCGATCTAAAAGCCTGGTGATTTTTAGTCATCCATCCACATTCATTCAACACATGAGCTTTAGTGATGTAATGACAAAGGTTTGCCTCTTTCTACAGGAAGCATGAAGCAGGCCTAATACCTAATTTGGGTATTTCCATCGTGCAGTAGTAGTCAATTTAAATGAATTTATGAGATGGAAAACAATCAAGCAACAAATATTCCTTATATTGCAGTTGTTGCGTCGTGGGTTATGCCGTTTCTTTCTTCAAGGCCAATATGTTTCTTTATATGTTTTATGGAGATATTTTATAGTTATTATAAGGTGTAAAAAAGTCACTTTTCAAAGGGAGCTAAAGTGAACTTTTAAAAAGATGAAAAAAGGGAGAAGTTGGTGGGGGACGAAGGAGTAGGAGATGGAGTAGCAGGGTAATGTATCATGCTGGCAGAGGTCAGACAAGAGCAGGCTATGTAATTAGCTATAGAGGAGCTTGGTAATCATGCAACTAATACAGTGTTTCAGCAGATAATTAGTCACACAACTGTACCAGGATGGCTCATACATATATAAATAAATGTAGTGAGTGGGAAGCATGTAGCTTAGTTGTAGTAGTTCTCAAATAAAAGTTATATATTTTTGCACACAGACGCATGTGGTATTATCTCTACATACCCACATTCAGAACAACAAAGCTCAAATAACCTCCCACCCCCACCTATCCCATTTTGTTTCCTTCTGCAACAATTTCTTCTTTCCATCTGCGGTACATCTCCTTCTCTTCAGCTGCCTCCTCAGTGCATTCACAACACCCCACCCCCAGAGAGGGGGCTAATGAGGGCTAACGATGGGAACGCATGCTGCTGTTTCCCTTTCATTAACGGGTCCACACTTGTGCACTGAACACAGCTTTTCATCATCAGCAGTCTGCTTTCAGCGCTGGCTCTTCTTTTCTCTCCATCCATCACCTCCTCGCTCTGTCTCTTACCCTTTGTCACCTTCATCATTCAAATGGAGTGGCTTTTCTTCATTTTCCTCAATCTATACTTATCTTCCTTGTCTCTTGCTGGTCTTTTCTCTTACTGTCACCCCTCCTCTATGAATGTGTTAACATGTGTTAATATGGTACTAATTACTGCTCAGTACTGTTCCACTGGGCAGGCGGAAGCACATAGGTTTCAAAACAAACTGACGACCCCACAGTTTCTGGAAATTGAATTCAATGTCAGTGCTTATTATTTTAGGGCCTTTTGTATCCTCCAACAATGTGTCTTATAGTGACTCTGTCCAAACATGAAAAAAACAAGACATCAAAGTTGGTACACAGACAGCTGCAGCGGTTCACAGTGGCTTCTTAGTAAAGCTTAGGGCAGATACTGCACTCTATATTCGATCTACGTTTCATGCACAGAAGTGGCTCTGTACGTACAGTATGCCCTTGTCTGGCGAGTTGACAAAGTTCACTGCCGTTAATTACCACTATACTTCTAGAAAATAGAGTATTGACATTGGTTGTGTTTTTGATTGCTTTGTTTGCTTTGTTGTTGTAAAAGGATAGTTACTGACTTTCTGCTAACTTTTTTTTGCTGTTTATTAGACACCCAAAGAAAGTAGACTGCTGAGAAACCTGCTGTGAGATAATGGATTAGCTGTGGTTTCGTTTTGTTCCTACTCTAAGACTTTGTCAATCTGAGGGAGTGGGAGCGCTTCCAGGTTTCTGCACATGATTGGTGTCTGGCAGATGTGTGGATAAGGCTCTGATCACCACTGGGCTGCCAGTAGCCCCATCGCCATCCGCTTTTGCTGACGGTCATTGATGATTTCAATTTTGCTGTGTGATTCCTTCACGGTCCACACAGTGCGGGGAATAGATTTCTCGCCTGTTGCACTTGCTGTTTTTGGCTCAAATCGATTTGGTAAGCTAGATATAATTAGATAGCCATGTGCCTCGTTATCATTCCCCATGAGGAGTGGCTGCTATGCATGACAGCAATTTTTTCCCTCAAATCCTGTTGTGTGCTTTTTAGTCCTGCTCCTCCTTCTTTTTCATGGGCTTTTTAACACACTGTCTTTTCTATCTCCATATTTTCTTCTTTTTCCTGAGAATGTATGCAAGGCCCACATTATTTTGGTTTATTATATCATTAGTACTCTTAAAATGTCTCTTGCTAACAAATGTTGCTGTTAAAACTCATTAAACTCTCTCTGCCATTCCCTTTTCTCTTCTCAACTATCACTGCTGTCTCATCCGTTTTAATCTCAGCCCCAGTGGCTTAACAAGCAAGAGGTGGTTCCCTCTTGCCATGGCAGTTCCTTACTGATGTGTTTTGTCTGTGGAACCACGGGTCAAGTGGCTGGGGCAAGACAATAAGAGATTCGCACACCACTCAACTCCAGCAAATCCTGTTAAACATTAGTGTCACTTAACACTGCACTACTTTAGGAGTATTTATTGTGTAGAGAAAAAAAATGTTATTTCCATGCATCATGCACTTCTCGCTGCAGTACTACTGTAGACTCAAAACGATAAATTAATGAATTCATTATTCAAATAACACAAAATGAGTCTACAGCAACTGTGATAATCAGATATTTCATTATTAAGGGCAAATGCCAAAAACACTTGTTTCAACTTCTGCGGTGTGAGGATTTACTGCTTTTCTTTTTGTCACAACATTATGAACTAAATGTACTGTATTTGGATTTTGAATGTTGGTCAGACAAATCAAGACATTTAAAGACTTTACCTTAAACTGTGGAATATTGTTTTCATTGCACATTTATAGACTAATCTACTCGCTGAAATCTATTTAGCAGATTGACCCATAATGAAAATAATTGCTAGTTGTAGCCTTATCAGATGCAGCTAATAGTGATCATTTTGTCATACTAGGAGACAGTTTTATAGAAATATTATAAGCAACTATTATTATTATTAACAGCTGTTCTTCTTAAATGCCATGTAGTGTCAAACTGTGTTGAATCAGCACCTCTTTAATGTAGCTGTACCAAAATATTGGAATATTGTTTTAGATTATGGTTTATTATACTGGTGGATGTTTATTTTTGTTCACCCTTTGCAAGCCTGTGTGTGTTTTATGGGGCATCAGCAGAGAGAGCAGAGTAGATTATTCTGAGTGGTTTACTTGTTAAATCAAAATGTATTTTTCGCTAGACTTACAGAGGATGTAATGTACTGTATCTGCTGTTGTAACATGCAATAAATTGCTTCCAGTTGGTAGACTGGCTTGACATTAGCAAAGACTGAAACATTTAAAACCACATTTCTGTGTACCTTTCTCTGGTCTGCTATGAAGAGTAAATTATTAACAAGATTACTGACATTGATGCTAAAGGAAAGTGGGTTTAAACCAAGTCAGAAATCAAGAAAACCATTCACCTATGTCTCAGTTGTTATGGAAACATTACATTAATAAAGCAGTTGGTTATGAAGTGTGTTTTAAAAAAATATAATTCTTTCCCTATTTTTATGTAAACACATCTTCATTAAAATTTATTCTAAACAGTAATGAACCGTAATTATTTACAGTATTGACAATATTTATTTTCCTGTATACACTTTATAGATAAGACACAGTGTAGTACAGGTGCTTAAAGTTTTCTTCATATTACTTCTGCATAACTTCAACATAACCTTTTGTCTTGTCTCTTTGAACTCCAAATTTTAAAGACAAATTTCATTACAGATCACAGTACAAAATCAAGATATACAAGTAATCAAACAAAGCAGGGGAACCACCTGGGAACTGCAAACAGTGTGCACTCTATACAGTGGTACTGCTCAACCACTGGTGAGATTTGATTTATCTAGGTTGAGTCATAAAATAAAACAGTTTTAAAAATAAATATGCAAATATTTTTATAAACACAAGTTTCAAGGCAAACTGATGCCAAAT
>OMLM01021333.1:32244-44347 GCA_900302695.1 Helostoma temminkii | reverse complement strand
AAAACATGTTTAACAAATGAGAGAAGAAAACCGTGGTTCATCTAAGGGCTAGAATCCTCTGGGATAGTAATTATACGGATTGGGTAAAACAGGATTGTGCAAATACATTTGGGAATGCTTGAGACTTACTGAAAAGGGGTGGGAGTTTGGTTTCATTTAGGCACAACAGAGTGAGTCACATGGATTGCAGATTGAAAGTCCCCGTCTCAACACAAGCTAGAATTGGGAAACATTTAGTCAAACTGTCAGACAATCAAACATCATTAACTAATCCTAAATTATTCATAGAATTACTTTTAAGCAGCAGTTTTGACAGCTATATCAGAAATGGACTGAAAAATGCTAAATCATATGAACTCCTATCAGGAGATGGAAAGTACTGTTGCTTGATAATTGAGGTTTACGTATGTAATGGCAGTAAAGTTTCTCCAGTGGAGATGTTCATGCATGTTGACAAAGTATCCAGTTACATTAATCCAAGAAAAGACACAGTTGATGCCCAACACTCTGAAACGAGAGAATAAGCACAGTAATGCGGTGACGTGAATGAGGGAGGCGATCTATCGCGCTAACACGAAATGGCTTTAAGTAGTGTGACAGGATGGGGAGAGCTGACTTTAAAGAGATCATTCTGATAAATAGACTTGATGAGACTGGATGGTTGAGTGTTCACTCCACGGGCTAAACGAGCCGTGCCGTCATGGTGGTAGTTCTACAGCTCTGATGAAGTGGAAGGGATTATGACATTAAGTTGGGTAAGCGTCTCTGATTTTTGAAGGAGGTTTGCTGCTGCAGTATTAAGTATATGTGCTCCTTCTGATGAGTCAACACAGACCAATATTTCCCTTTTTGATAGTGACCTTTTGATTTAATATTGAGGACTGACTGGTAAGTGTCTACATTTCAGGGCCATCATTGATTATAGAAAATCAAAACCTCTGTTAGCAGCTTCAGACATTGTATTTTTTTGGGGGGGGTTTTCTGAATAAGCAGAAAAGTTAGAGAACAATGAATAGCCACAACAACTTTCTTAGAAATACATATTTTGTTTGTGAGATAACCAAAGGAACCCTGATAGTATAGCACCAGAGGAAAAATATTAAAAAAAGATTCAAAGAACCCTTTTAATCCTGGGGGAAATTGCATTAAGGTCAGCAGGTCATTAAAATAGGCAGCCATCCTTAATCAGTGTCTAAAAGTCATAGTATACCACTGTCGACTCTGGTAGAGTCATTTTCTAATTTAACAACCTTGTCGATTTGTCGATGAATGGAAAGCTAATTGGCAAAAATATCTATATAAGTAAAGTTTGTGCTTATCAACATGCTTTATGTATCTGAAGATAAGTAGGGTTGCCTATTTACTTTTAATCTTGAATTAAAAGTAATTAATTTAAAAAAATGACAATACATATTAATTTAGATCCTTCAAATCAAAGCTATTCTGATAAGTGCTGTGCAGCCATAAAAGTCACCACACTCGGAATGAAAGACTGATACAGGCTGATCGTCTGTGAGTTTTAACATAATTCAGTGATAACCATGCTGAGTCAACCGCTATTAACTGGCTTTATGTTTACAATGTATCCCACAGGCATTCTCTTCAGCAATCGTCATTGTGGGCAGACGCCTGATGACCAACACGGGACACTCCTGGTATGTAATTGCTTTGCAATTAGTGCTAACTGGGAGCAAAATGCTGTAGTGCTCTGTCGTAACTATGGGGTCACATAGTGAGGTGGGAGGAACTTTCTTTTGAAGGGTTTATGAATTGACAAAAAAAACTTAGGATTACATATAATTACAACGGTCATGAAGTGAACAGCAAGAAAAGAATAGGAAATAAAATGGAAATGGATAAAACCATGACACTATATCCACTCTGTCTATTTTCATGTGAAATCCTTCTAAGACTATGAGAAACTGACAGTCTGTCATTTTTATGACCTGACAGTAACATTTGTCCACCGTCAGTCGTTTTTAGGCAGATCTTTCACTCAAAATACCATTTAAAAACTTTTTAATTTATAAACTTTTAATTGATAGTTAGTGTTGTTGAGGTTTGTAACTTTAATAAATGCTTAAAATGTATGAAATATACTACCAATAACTGGGGTTAAAGCCTGCGAGAGAACTACAGTATTTGATTTCCCTTTAAGATGTTTGTTGAATGTTGTTTATTTCTCAGTTATGCTCAGTGTGTGTTGTGCTTAAATCAAAAAATTAGGATTAAAATCTGACTTCACAACCAAATATGAAAAGCAGCTGCTTTTTCAGTAGATAGTTTGCACAAAAAGGTATTGTTCATATTTAATGACACAAATGCCAGCAGGACAGGAGGGACAGACATTAGCAAATGCTATTAAGACAATATAAACAGATGGAGAACTGGCTGCATTGTCATTTGAAACTTCACAATTTAATATTGAAAATTTAAATTAATGTGTCTTTAATGTAAATTAAAGTGGGCAACAACCAACATGTTTTTCAATTAAATGCTGTACGATCCATAAAAATCTTAGTTCAATTTCAGTGTAAAGGTAAAGGCAATCCCAGTTGCAGCAGCTGTTAAATGTAGCTAAAGAAGGCACACTGCAGTTCAGTCAACTAACACTCAGGCTTATTTCTAGCACCAACGCTCAAAGAACACGTACATATTGGGGAGAGAAGCAGATGTGTGTTTGCATCCGTGTGTTGGTAGGAAAGGCTAAAAGGACACAAGTCGGTATTCTCTCAGCGGATGCCATGTCTCCTTTCAATGGCTTGACACTGAAAGAGGTCTCCCCTCTCTTTCCCCCTTGACACCTTCCGTCTCTTGAACAAGACCAACGACATGTGCAAATCCCAAAACACAGTTCCATTAAAACCTTTCGACTGCTGACAAGGCCCCAGAAGATGGTTGACATGTGCTGCCTTTTGGGAGCACGGCAGGGTTTTACTTATGTCACCCAATCTCTCTCCCCTAAGTGAGAAATAACACAGAGAAACTGCCTGGCTGATGCTTTGTGAGACTCACTCTGATGTGTGCATACTAAAACCCAGTTTCACCACCAATTGTTAACTGTTGTGTACATGAAGAACACAGCATGCATTTGCTTCTAGTGAATTTACACCAACACTTATTAGGTGGCTTTAATTCATACTATTAAGTCACAAAATAAAATACATTCAACTTAATCAGTTAATTATTGACACATCTGTATATTTATATGCTAAATTTCATCCAAATTGAAACTGATTTCTACAGTACACATATGTCAAGCAAAGGGGCGTCACAATGGGTAGTAATGAAAGTGTAAGTGTGTGTCATTTTTAAACTGTGGCTCACTACCCAATGTAGAGTCACACAAATGGATTCATTTGGGATTTACAATTATGTTGCACAATGCACAATACAAATGCTAAAATACAAATACTAAAATTAGAAGGTCCAGATTTATTAGATATTGTACACATACATTTTAGCATCTCCATAAAACCATTTTATGGAAAAAACACATGGTCCACGTCATAAAGCTACAGGAATAGATAGAAATAGTTTAGATTTAGTTTGTATGTATATGTTTTTATATAGCTTATAATATTAGTTTATAACTTTAGTGTTTTGAAGGTTTTGAAACAAGATTAGTTGCAAAATTAGTTCATATCAATATCAGCTGTTACATTCAAGCACATTTCACAAAGGAGAAGTTAGGAGAAGCTTTCCATCATGACCGAATTGTTCAGTAAGTGGCGACACATCACTGACAGTGAATGGACTTGATGTTCTAACAGTATCGCTCTGCCTTTTTCATGTAAGCTGTAAACAATATGTCACTCCTGTCACATCAACAAGAAACACGTGTGGTTCTGTTATTGTGGCGGTGACTTGTGAGACTGACTGGAGGGGGAAATGTACCTGCCAAGTGCTTGTTCCTTGGGAATTGAGGCCATAATAGCAGACAAGGCCAGTCATCATTAAGCCTGTTCCTCTTCCGTGGGTCCAGTCATAACATTATAGGTTTGATTAAGACGTGCCTCACGAACATGACAGGGAGAAAATTGGTTGGAATAAATCAGCCAAAACTGTGCATTTTCACAAACGGTATATTTCGGCTACCGTGAATAACCAGATTAATGTAGTACAGAGTTTAAGGCATTTACATACTTTATGCATTTACATACTTTTCCCAATATGACTGATAGTTTACAGACTTGTGCCAAATTTTGACTTTCTATTGATCTCACATCTCTCTTTGTCAGTTTAATGCTTTCTTTGTTGCATTAAACTGACAAATCACCATGGAAAAAACTTACGAAATGCAAAGTGAAACAAAAGGAATTAACAAATCAAATGACAGTTTATGTGCATTATTAAATGGAAATTTAAAAAAGAAGTATCTACTAAAGCAATGCATGGAGAAATCTGACAGTAATGTATGGTAAAACGATCCCAAAATGGTATGCATCAACACATTTCTTGCACAAACAGATCATAATACCTGCATTTACTCTGATGCAGTTATTTTTCACTTTAAACAAAAAAGCATCAAGTTTCTACTGTACATTAGGCCACTGCTCTAGAAAAAAAATTTACCTTACAAATGGATTTGTTATGTCTTACTGATGTGCTGTCTCAGATTTATTTTAGCAACCAACTTAACTATTTACTTGTTCCATCTCTGAATTTGTTCCATTTGTTTTCTTGCCAGAAAGCAAATTAATTGTAGGAGTTGGTTTGAGGTCATTCAAATATTCTGGCAACTGGCCTTTTTTAAAATGAAAGACAACTATGTCAGACAACGCAGTGTGTTAAAGTTCATCTGCACTCACTGATGGAACTTGCTCTTACCAACGTTACTCATTCTTATCTGCAATAAGATCACTTCCCCTTTAGAGAACTCCCCATCTTTTAAGACTTTTGTGAAAAGCAACACTTTTTAAAGAAGAAGCGCTGACAATGCTTCTAATTTGCGTCCAGCAAATGGAGTTTCTGTCATTCAGCCAAGAACAAAGTGCATAGTGTCAAGTCTGATCTAAAACTAACTTGGATGCCAAGTAAAAACACAAAAATGTGTTGACGCATAGACAAACATGTGTGTATGGTGTACACATACCAAGAAATTGGAAGTGTGATACTGTCACTTTTTAGAGTCAATTTACGTCAATTTAACACCAGACGAGTTTAAAGTTGCCCCTTTTGTCTGGTTTCAATGCAAATGGTAATGAGAATAATGAAAGAATATATTAGCAAAGTGTAAGCTAGCAGCCCACACATGGATTAATGCTTTACAGGGGTCATATTATGCTTATTTATGCCCAAAAAATGGTATATCCCCAGACATCAAGCTTTGGTGAAGTCTATAAATCGCCATCCATTTATGTACACAGTCCTGCCCACCCTCTCAGGTGAGCTGTGACCTGCAGTAGTAGAAAGCAGTATATCGAGTGTACAGATGTCAAGGGAAAGAGGTATTTTAACAGGGATTTACATTTTTTTTAAACTTGAAAATCATATAATTCTATATCAATGAAGCCTCAGAATAAAATAAAACTCCTAAATTAAGCATAATATGGCCACTTTATGGGCTGTGACACTCACAAGCTGACATCAAAGAACTTCATTCATCAAAGGCGTTTTCATCTGGGTCAAAAAGGTGCACTAGGAAATAACTCTCCATACGAGCAGGAGGTGGTAGTCACTATTCATCATGCAGCACTTGGCAGCATTAGCTTACTATTTTCACACTGCCCTTGCTCATCACAGATGTTTTATAGTTATTTCACATAGAGAATAAGAAATTGTAAAATGCACTGGAGTCCATTTATCTTTTCATGCAGTAATTCGCTAAGCTCAATAGCCAATCAGAGTGGTCTCCAACTGACAGGTCCACCAACATTTCAACATGCTGAAGCGACTGAAAATTTCACTGACAGTGGTCCAAGTAGTGCAGGACACACTGCCAAAAGTAGGCTGACTGACGCTTGCTGATGGCCAACTGTCAGCTTGGTGTGTCACCACCCTAAGTCTAGGCCTGGTCTTCTGAAACCTGCCTCTCAGTCCTGTCATTTTGTATTTCCTGTTGCAATATAGCTGTATATAAATGTATATAAACCTAACATGTCAAAGAAAGGGCCTATCATAGCACACCAACAAAGAAATAAATTCAAACTAAACGTAGGTTAGTAGGATGAAGGAACAGAAATTAGCTACATAGTACTATATTATTGCACAAGTATCAGCTATAGATTCACATGCTGTCTTCTCCTCCTGATATTGGATATGAATGAGACACAGACACAGTTCTTCCCTCTCACTTCCAAGTGGGGAAAGAAAAACAACACAATACTTTCCCCTCTCCTGAATCTTTCCAAATAAAACGGCAAATAAAAATCCATGTGATGGATTGATGAGCAGTGAATTTGCCGGGAGCATCTGTGAGGTGTACAAGGGTGAGTTGCCAGCTGATGACACAGCGGCACATTAAGACTGAAGCACTTGGACGATAAAATGCAATCACCGCGCCGCAGTCAGATTGCAACCATCCGCCACAAGTTTTGTTGGAGGCAATTGACTTTTACACCCACTGATTTCTCATCTCAATCTTTGAAGTGGGCGGCAAAAGAGTAGGAGGGACAAGCACCAGACATTATCAGTCTCTGCTTACCTGCAGCTCCATTCACCTACTCACAGTAAGAGACTAATTATAATCCTTATCTCCCAACTGCCACTTCAAAGTCCCCCCATTGACAGCTGCCCATTGATATACAAATCTCTGATTGAAAAAGGGGCAGCTGATATTTTCACTTCCTTTTATAAAAAAGATATGACAGTATGCCGATGATATGATCCTTTTTGTCATTCATGCGTATCGAGATTAAGTGGGAGGCAATGTGGTGGCTGTCAGCGCTGGCTTTTGATAGCAGTTTTTTTATTTACCCATCAAAACACTGAAAACATCTCCAGTAATGAGCTGTTCCTCCCTCCCAAGCATAAAGACCCCAGCTGTCACAGCGTGCAGTGCGTCCTACACTCATGCCTGCCTACTGTATATTGGGCTGATGTGTGGATGATAATGCCATCATGAGGATTAGTGTCTCTGCAGAGAGCAGACTCATTGCTGTTGTCTCACACCCATCACTTCCACTCTGTCTGAAGTTAAAACAAAGCCTTACCGCTGAACAGATGACTCAGATCTTGTTTTATTTGAAATACAACTTGACTCAATAGTATTGGCAGAACCAGGTCTTGCTGTACTCGCTGTTTTTCTTTTAAATCTTTACGTTTGCAAATATGTTTAGGCCTACATGTGCAGTTTTCAAACGTTCATTCATGGGTTCATTGAGGGTTGGAGCAGATACTCCTTTTGTTCCCTTTATGCTGCTTTGATATTCTAAGAGATTATTTTCAGCATTCTTTTCTAGGATTTCACTTCCTAGCAATATTTTCCCCCAAAGGGATGCAACATTATCAGATGGCTGTCTTTGCAGAGTAGGTGCAGGGAATTGAGTTAGACATTTCAAAGACAAAAACACCTTTCTCACAGAAAATTCTCTTTGAGATTATAATGCAGATATACTCTAAATTAGAAATGGTATTTTTACAAGGCTAAGCAACAACAGCAATTGCATAACCAATGGAGATCTTATTTTTTAAGTTCTATTCATTCTGTCTCTTTCATCAACTCTGTCTCCCCTCCTCCTCTGCCTGATGACTGATTAGTCTTTTTATCTACTCCTGTTAGTTGGCTGGTATAGTTTGAGTAGATGGCAGTGTCTGCCTACCCCTCCAGTATCCAGACAGCTACTCTACCTGTTTCTCCATCTTGTCATGCCATAATACTGTCTCTTCCTCTGACACAGCTTCTCCTGCACAGATGTAATTAACCTTTTAAACGAAGATTGCAAACCAGCCATTACCTGTTGACACTACTGCTATGGCATTCACTTCTATTGTGTATTTTGTCTTGCCGTCATTCATGTGTCATACACATTTTCTCATGTGTGTTTGTCAGCTACCATATTAGCCTCCTATCTCAGTCGTGTCATTGTGCTGTTTTTTTCCTTTCTCACTACTGTCTATCTTGGTGACTCGTTCTCAGCATTATTTTTTTTTTGTGTCCCCCACGTCTCAGCCTGAAGCTGCAAGGTGGACAAATGTGGCTAAAACAAGCTCTGAAGCCATAAGATGAGGAACACTCCAATTCCCAGCTAAAGGATAAGAATGCCAAAAGGAGGAAATCGCATACTTGCCTAAACTGCTGCTTGACCTTGGGAGGATGAGCAGAGAATAGAACATAAACTCTGAGCTTGCATTTTGACCTTGTGGTTGATGAGTTCGTGTTACAGAGCAAGCATGAGAGACAGGCACAGAGATAATCTAGTATTGGACATTCTAACAATGGTTATTTTATTCATAATGGCAGTGTATATCACTTGTGGCCACAGTGACACATTTCGGCAGAGCGAGCAGAGATTGAGGCATCAAGGAGGGGATGACTTATGGGTCAGCGTGACGGGAGCTAATCATACTAGTTCCATGCAACATGCAGGATGATATAGAGGAGAGGAGAAGCCACACACCCTGTCACACACTTATTTTCACCCTTACATATACACTAAAGCCTGACCTTCAGAACGGACTCTATTAATTACAAGCCCTGAGAAGCCCTGTCGATTCCACATCACACGGGGTGTTACTCCTTAATTAAAATAATAAGGCAATTAATAACAACATGGCTCAGGTCACTGTCTGTACAATGCAGGACTACCACTTAACACAGTCTGAGAAGCTTGGGTTGTGTGTGATGGTGAACAGTACATAAAAACACTGCAAATAATGTAGATCTCTCCTGTTCATACTGTATGTCCTCACTCACTCCTAAATAGCCACTCATCCCCCTCCTTTCTTTAAGCATGCCATTTCGCCCCATGTTGCTGAAAGACAGTGTGCCCTTGCAGGGTAATTATATTAGGTGTGGGGATAGGGTATCATAAAACTTAAAGCATTCCAGTACCTGGGAATTGGCTCTGGGTCCAACCGTGAGTCCCGCTGCTGTGTTGTATCAGGGTTGTATACCTCGCCATGCTTGCCTCTAGTAAATTGAGTCATCATGCAAAATAAATAGGTAGAGCAAACAAATAGTCTTAAATCAGCATCCTTAAGAATGTAGCAGGTGCCACCTTGCTTATTTACACGTTTAGTCCCCGCATGGCTGCTCAGGGTGATAATATTGAACTTTATGACCTCCTTGACTGCCACCACCTCTCCCTATTGTCCTCCTGAATGTCCTCCCTTCTTCTCCCACCTTCATCACCCATGCCTCCTCCATGGGCCAGCAGGTCATAAAGCAGAGAGAAATCCTCCTTCTCGCTCATAGGAGGAGGATCAATAACTGCTCAAATGATCCTTCAGCTGTAATTAAAGTATACCATAACAGCCCTACGTACACCCTGCCAGACTCCCTGTCCCTTATCCTTCTGACCATACCCTGTGGATGCCATCCCCATGTCCCACACTGACCTCCACTAACCCTCTATACTACTGATGCCATTGCTGGCTGCCTTTCTCTACACACACATGCACACACACACACACAGGTACACACCACCAGCTAAGTGGTCCACAGTGGCCTGTGCACACCAAGGGTGATGGTTGAGTAATGACTATGGATTACTTCATTATCGCTCCCCTAACAGGCTGGCAGGGTGCTTACATGGGGCTGCCTTTAACAAACTGAATGAAGGGAGGGCACTGGCAAAGAGGGGAAACGATCCCAGCATTCATGTCCGTGTTACTGTCAGATGTTATACGAATACTAGCCTGTGTTCCAGCACACAGAATTTCCCTCAAAAGTTTTCCCAACACAGACTAAGAAAAATTGTTAATTAAATGTTATCATCCATCGTAATAATCCTTCCTGTTATCTATTTGAACCTTTGTCAGGTCCAATAGTCGAAGTGACAGAGATGTGACATTAATCAATATCTTATCATCTGCAGGCAGACAGTAGCTGTCTTACCCTCCAATCAGGAAGATGAAGAGGCAATGAGTAATTTGCCATTTCTTTCAAATTGCATTTTGATTGTAGTTTCTGATTTTAAAGGTAACAATGAAGGAGTCCCTTTTGGAAGTGTACACATCTTGGGGATTTCTTTCTTTCATTTATTTTATGTCTTGCTTTTTTATAATTAAATCAACAAAATATCTCCTCCTGTCGATTTGTTCATCTCTTAATGTAAATGTGTGGTAAGCAGCCTAATAATCTGTCACATAATCTGTCATGTAAATACTAACAGTCAAATGCAACATATTGATTCTACATTACAGTACATTACAGATTTTTTTTCTTTTAAAAAGGGTTAAACATCTATATTTTTGCAAGTACTTCAAAACACGAATAAAAAGCAGCTGAAGTGCAGAGAGACCTTCCCAGTCTCTCAGATCAGGTTTTAGAGATGGCATGAGGATTTCACAGTTTGCCCTTGGGCTGCCTTTTAACATTTTACCCTCTTTTTTCCCATCTTTTTCTGGTGGATATAGAAGCATGTGTGGTTTCCTTAACAAGAAGAGAAACCATTAGAATGTTTCTGCAACCAAATTGAGGGTCTAGGGATAGAGGGTGACATACTGTGTAAATATTATAAGCCCCCTTTCAGGAAGATTTGTAGTTTTGGGCTTGAGTTGACTAAATCTTTGGAGCCAAGATTCTCATCTTTAGGTTTGCACTATAAAAGAGGACGGAAGGCCACCTAGTATTCAATCCTACATGGCTCTGTGTACATCAATTACCTGAAGGTATGAAAGCTATTGTACAGTATCTTTGACAATTATGCTATTACCATTACTATATTGTAGTTTTGGAAGAAAGTTATCAGTTGTCTTTTGAAAGAAGAGATGACCATGAAATTAAGAAGCACTGTAAAATGATCAAGGAGAAATTCTTTCTCTGTCAGCGTAGAGTGGGTATCTGTATGCCTTGACATAACTTTTGACTAGTTGCTTCACTTGTTTGGCTTTGTGTGAAAGGTTTTTGAAAAAGGACAATATGAAAATTGCTTGTGGTCAGAAGTTGCTTGCGACAATTATTCTAGGTTATACCTATATACTGTTAGGTCCAGAAGTATTTGGGCAATGACAGATGTTTTAAGATTTTGCCTTTATACACCACTACAATGGATTTGTGGCTTTCAGCTTTATTTTACAAGGTTTACCAAAAAATGGCATTTACCATTTAGGAATTACAACCATTTCAAAAGAGTACCTCAATTTTCAGAGGCTCAATCTCTTCAGCAACTGAAAGGTTGCTGAAGACTGAATTTTGCATTTCTTTGCCTTCAAAAAGTCTTGAATTGCTTTCATAGTATGTTTAGAGTCATTATTCATTTGCACTGTGAAAGCTATCAGTTTTGCAGCATTTGGCTGAATGCGAGCAGAGAGTATAGTCCTATACACCTCAGAATTCATTTTGATACTTCCTTCAGGATACACATCATCAATAAACACCTGTGACATGGTTCCATTGGCAACACTGCTTCTACCATATTTGACACATGATGTAGTACGCATTGGATCATGAGCTGTTCTTTTCCTTCGCCATACTGTTCTCTTCCCATCTTTCTGGCACAAGCTAATCTTGGTTTCATCGATTCAAAGGAATCTGATTCCACAAAATGGGAGACTTTTTTAGGTGTCTGGCAAAGTCTAATCTGGCTTTCCTGCTGTGAATGTTACCAGTGGTTTACACCTTGCTGTAAACCCCCTGGAAGTACATTCCTGAAGGCGTCTCTTGATTATAGATTTTTTACAGTTATACACCTACCTTCTCCAGTGTATTTTTGACATCTGTTGATGTTGTAAAGAGTTTCTCTTTACCAAGGAAAGGATTCTGTGATAATCCACCCGTTGTCTTCCTTGGTCTTCCAGGCCTTTCAATGTTATTGAACTCACCAGTGCTTAGTTTGCAGCACTGGCATGCTAGATGAGCTAATATAACGTATTTGGCCACACCCAAGGTTCTTGCTATCTTTCATAGATTTATGTTGCTTTTTCAGATTCAGATGGCCTCATTCAGTTGTGTTGAGTTTTCCTTGGACTTCTTATTGGTATCTCTGGTCAAACTGCT
>OMLM01021333.1:0-25774 GCA_900302695.1 Helostoma temminkii | reverse complement strand
AGAAAACATCCAGTCAGGTAATGGAATAAAGAGTGGACACCACCACAATGAATTTGAAATGAAACA
Organism: Helostoma temminkii; assembly: GCA_900302695.1. NCBI lineage: Eukaryota > Metazoa > Chordata > Actinopteri > Anabantiformes > Helostomatidae > Helostoma > Helostoma temminkii. Next base: position 25,708 of record OMLM01021333.1, on the reverse strand, counting down.
TTGAAAATGTCAATGGCATGAACAGTTGAGGAATTACAGCCATTTCATACACACACACACACACACACACACACACACACGCACGCATATTTTCTCCCTCTTCACTGAAATTCCAGGGACAATTATGCACTTCATGATCTGCGGTCAGAAGGCGCTTCTCAAACAGTCGCCTTAATGAGTTGGGCCTCCTCCAAATACAGCTCCATCACTTGGGGTGTCCACATCTGAATGTGTGTCTGAGAAAGAGACAGAGGTGGAGCATTTCTGCAGTTCAGTGCTTGTGTAAGGCATTGGTCTGCCAATGAGGACATCTGTTTCAAAAAGCATTTCATTACATTACAGACTAGATGTACATAGTTACACACAGACACTTTAGCTATCATAAGAGATTTTAAGGATGCATATGCAAAGCACATGACTGTAAACATCTTTAGTGTAATGTAACATTTTCTTTGGTTTTATTCCATTAGCATTAAAACAGTAGGAAATCATTAAATAATGTATTATATGTAATCTCAGCCAGCTTTGCGTGTCACATAAGTGTTCCAGTTTTCCTTCATAAAGAATGACAAGACAAAAAAAACTTTGCTGCAGCTTTCTGATATAATCATTTCTCTCTTCACATACTGATTTTACAGAGCTCTCAGAAGAGTTTGTGTTTGTTTAATGAATATTTCATTTTTCAGTTAAATGAAAATGCTATCAAGAAGTCATTGACATTGTGCAAACCCCCGATCCAGATCAAGATCAAATGCAGAATGAGGCAAACAAACACAGCTAAATGGAGCAGTGTTGAAAATATTGGTTCTGCAAATTTAAATGACTGCATAACATATTCATGTTTTTGACTTATCATGATTCTCTGTCTTTACTGTACCTTACAGTTCAAACTAAGCCCATCCCACAAAAAACATTAGAGGTGTCTCTGTTTTGGATGTGCCACTGATGTAAATAGGCAGGCCAAAACATTAGAGACACCTTTTAATATAACTTTCTCCAGTTCTCCACCTCCCACAGTGACCTTAATAATGCACATGTAGTGGAATTATCACATTTCTGACAATTTCAACCTAAGTAATATAATAATGTGCAAATGCAGAAGTAATGGCAGAGCTTTTGTATTGGATTTCATTAGATTGCACAGGTGGTCATAATGTTATGCCTGATCAGTGTATATCATAGGATGACTTTCGAGGCTTAGGAGCCTTCTGTGAATATAGGCTAAGTTCATTTTCACGGTATAGTCCTTGATGATTGGTTACAACATAATGATTTTCTGTATTATGGCACTGTCAACTACCCGTCTTGTTAGGATCATGTAAACTTACTTCTTTCAAATGTTTTTTTTCTTTTTTTTCCACCAAACAAATTAGCCTTTAATCTAAAGGTATTTTCTGTAAAGAAATGCTTTGCAGTAAGCAGCTTCTAAGTTAATGTAAATTTCATAGTTGCCATCCAAGAATGTAAAACTGATAAAAGGATGGATCTTAGTGAATGGTCAATTAAGTAAATTTTTAACAAGTCAGAACATTTTATTTCAAGCAGCTTGTTGCAATAATGAAAATTCCTCTCCTGTAGCTGACTTGACTGCTATCTGAATAGGTCCTAGTTGGAAATGATTCATCTAAAATCTTCAACAGGTCATTCACCCAAACGTGTTGGTCAATAAAAATAGTTAGGAGCTTAGAATCTAGTATCTAGCTATTCTTTCATTTTGTCATGACTGCTGAAAGTCCCAACCATCTGCTTTGCTGAATTATTTAGTCATGCTCTGTTGCAGCGTTACTGTCCAGAACAATGTGGAAAGACCAAGGGGTGATGCGGTGGCAGGTGCAAGGAATAGGGCACTGTCACATTCACATCTGTGGACAGTAACATGCTAATGTTATTGTGATTCTCCTTCCCTAAACAACACACACGAGGTACCTCTTGGGTAAGACACTACCCCCGACTGCTCAACTATTAGTGTTAATACTGAAGAAGCCAGGCCTTAACTGTACACACTGAGTGGCTTTAACCATGTACATTTAAACAGTGTAGATGGCAAAGAGTTTGTACGTTTGACCAACTTGAACACACATACCTACACATCGCATTTTTTTCAGTCAGTTGCGTATAATGCATCTCCACAAATCCCCCCAGTGTCATGTATAATTTGATATTATTTAATGCTGTGTAGAAATACATCTGGAATGATCTACAGGCCTGTTGATGAAAAGATGGCAGGGAAAAAAACAATTAAATGTACATGCAGCCGTGCCTGTTGTTTTTATGCATGGGTGGCTCCATCCACTCAAGCATCTGTTTACTTGTGTATGTGTGTGCACGTTTGTGTGCTAGTCTGTGGCGATAGATCCAATAGCCAAGCTGATGATGTCATGTTCATTTTCAGAAAAATGTAAAAACTTAATATCATGCATATAACGTAAATGGACATACTTCACAGTTTTTTTAACAAAGGAAACTATGTGTTTTTAACCCAGATTCACAAATTTGCTTGTTATTGGTAAATAGCATCTAGCAATTACCTCCAGCTTTAAGGAAACATCAAGTGCTTCCAGGCTAGATGGAAGATGTAGTCCCTTAAATGTGTCCTCAAACTGCCCTTGAATTTTTGCCTTGCTGGTCATGTCCATTACACATCCAAAGGAATCTAGCAAGGCTCACTAAGCTCAGTGTGAAATCCTTATGACCAACTGTAATGCAAACCAACCATATATTTAGTTTAATATTCAGTTCTTTCCATCACTACTCAGAATAGATTTTCAGCAATTGAATCAGCAAATTCAGAAACTTAATAAGTTAGTTTCATATTAAATCTGGCTCCTGTCTCTGCTTCCCAAAAAAGAAGCATGCATTTTTCTTATGTTTTCAGTTCATTTGTTTTTTTTTTCCATTTAGAAAGTGCTTAGTAAACTGCATCAGCACCATTACATCATTCAAAATACTTTTTTTGTTTTTATACATTCATTTGTTTCCTATGTTGACATCATTCACGCAAAATAAACACAAACAACCAATAATAATAAAAATAATAATAAAAAGATTCCAAATAGCTCTTCAAGCCATGCTGGTGCTGATATTTTGCTGATCTTCACACACTGTAATAAACAACAAAGAGTATGACATACACCCTTATCTAAAAATTATCATTGTTATATATGCAAAATACGTCATACATATATGTGGTGTGAAAACCTTAATATGTCTGGCCCCAAACGTCTCAGACAAGGATTCTCACTCTGTCAGAATTGCTTTGGGATTTTAAGTGCTTCAGATAACTTTTTTTTTTCAAAAGGGTTAACTGGGGCTACAAGCTAACATGTGACTGCAGCATGTTTGTTTGCTTGCTTCGTTTAAACGGTTATATACTGTACAGGACTTGACATTTGCTCTGATGTGTATTAGATAGGAAAAGGTGGCAATAGGAGCCAGACAAATCCTCCTGAGAGACAACCTAGGTGATGAATGAGAGACGTATTGCTTCCAAGATTAGGTTTGTTTTCCAATCATCTTCTAGCCATATACCATATTGATTAAAACCTAATAACCTCATAAGATGCTCCCCTCCACCTTACTCATCCTCCACCACTCCTCCTTCTTTTCCCCCTTTTCTCACTGTCATCGTCCTCCACCTCTTCCTTCCTCCTCTCACTGTCCCCAAAGAGAAACGACTTGCTGCTTCTCCTCTCACTGTTAAGCACTGACAGCAAATCACTCTTCCTGACCTCAGAGTTGAGCCTTTAATTTTGATGATATCTATCAATCATGACAAGGATATCAAATTTAAAAAAAAAAAAAAAAAAAAGGATTGGCTGGGTTATACATCCAACCCACGATTAAAAGATATTACCTTGCTACACACATCAATCTGAGGGTGTCAAGTGTCAACCACACAAAAGGGTTAGAAGGAGGAAACGATCTGATAACTTGATGACATTAGCTTTCATTGGAGCAACATTTGACTGACAAACCTTTGCATTTATTTAGGAGCAATTGCTTGTTGTAAAACTCATATTTTAAACATTGATGCCTGCTTAAACTTTCATAAAGGTGAAGGTAACCTTGTGGCATTATGCACTCTGCTTCAGCAGTTTGTTTGTAATTGTTACTCTGAGCTTTACATGAGGCCTGAGTGTTTGTTGCCACTCTATTTCACAGGTGCCATTCTACTGATACTTGTGCAGCCCATATTTCCTTCATCAAATAGTCTGTAATGGGCCTTAAAGCATCACTTAAAACTTCCTCTCCTCCCATCATCACTCTTCACACCATTTTCTATGCCTCCTCCATCTGCACCAAAACATCCTAATATAACATCCCATCACACTTCAAGAGCCTGATGAGCCTATATTTTCAGGAGGAAAAAAAAATCAACACTATTCAAAGACGTATTAGAATGCACTCACTAGCCACACACACATAGAATCAGCATAACCTTCCTCTAGGCTATATTTTACTGCTGATGGACCACAATTTGTTTCATTGCTTTTATGAGCGATGTTCAAATTTCCCCATTTGCTTCCTATTTTCCCCCCTTTTTTCCCACCATCTGCCCCCCTTTCTAGTTCTCAATCTTTATTTTTTTTTAAATCTCCAATAAGGAAACAATAGAGAAGATTGCTGAAAATAGAGACGACCAGCGACTTCCACCTTATACTTGACATTTGTGAACCTCTGCTCAATTTCTTGGGATCATTTAATTTCCTTCCCATTCTCCGCCTTGGTCACAGGAAAACAAGACTTGGTATATTAACCTTATTAGTGGTATTTGCATTCTAATTAAAGGGGAATTTACTAGCCTAGCAGGGGGGATTAAAGAGCACAAGGACTACTGGGGCATGTGGCAGACAGCAACCTTTAACAAGACTCTCACTTTCATGTTGTAATGATACAGTGGTTGGTTGCTTTTGTTGAAATGCCCTGTTTTCCTTCATATTTCCAAATTTCTCAAGCTATTTCTTCCTGTTAAACAGTCTCACAGAGGGGTGTCGCATAACTAAACCCTTGGGTATGTGAAGGCATCTCATATTTGCCACCAAAACATCCGATCAAAACATGCTTAATTTATAGCTACAGGAAGCTTCAAAACTGAAAGCAGTAAACTTAGGAATATCACTTACCCTCTGTAACACTTACCCTCTGTTAAAAAAAAAAAAAGGTTGTAAAAAGTTTTCTCTTTCAGCAAGGGCAGCAACTGTAGAAGCTTGTCAAATTACTATTTTAGCATAATCCACTTCTGCTCTATCAGAAGTGGGCAGTCAGACCAAACAAACACTCTGTGTGAATAAAAAGGGAGCTGCATTAGTGAGTTAGTTATTTTATAATCCAAAAAAGCACTTTTTTTTCAAATCAAAAACCAAACAATTTGCTGTAAAGTTGCTGCAACAGTTATCATCTTTGGTCACAAGATAAAGATCTGCAATAATACATCCACTTACAGAATGAAGTGGTGTCCTATCAGTTTTGCAGCATTTGGCTGAAATCAGTGGTCAGGTCATCAATAAAAGCACTAGTGACATGGTTCTGTTGGCAACCATACATGCAGATGCCATGATACTGCCTCCACTATGTTTGACAAATAGTGTGGTATGCTTTGGCTCCTTCTACATACTTTTCTCTTTCTATCATCCTAGTGCAAAAAAATCTTGGTTTTAAAAGTCTTATAAGTCAAAGAATCTTCGACTACGTTCAGACTGCAGCTAAAAGTGTCATAAATTTTCTGCCATTTAATGGCAGTCTAAACAGCAAAATGACATCAAATGATTTTTTTCTTTTTCTTTCCAAATCAGACCTGGGTCACCTTCATTGGTGGTCCTAAATTGGATATGTATCTTAGTTTTCCAGTGTGACCTCAGTCTGAACAGTCGGGTAATGTCTTGGCATGAGAGTCTTGTGGACAGGTGCTGACAGATGTAATCAAAGGCATGTGTTGACATCCTGACATTTTGGATGAAATCTGCCTCTGTGAAGGTTCTTATGCCCATCACTCTTGGCTCCGACACACATCTCTGTACAGACTTGCCATCATTAAACAAAAGGCCATTGTTTAAAACTCTTTTTCCATGTCCTTCTTCAGCGTTGTGGTGTACAGATTACAAATTTCAAAAAAAGTATCTTTGTTCCTTTACTTACAAATCTGACTGTATTTGCCTTTCCCAGCTTTCTTACTGGATGACCATGCATTTTTTTGTCAGAGCCTTCTATATTGGTACCCACAGTGGTCTCATTAAAATGAATGAGGGGGCTGCGTTGCTTCATGCTTGGCCAGAGGTTTCCAAACCGTGAGGCACCGCTCCCCAGGTGGGCACTATTCTGTGTGAGGTGAATGGGACAGATGCACGCAAGTGTTCTAAAAAGACTGAAGTTAGATATTAGAGTTTGCTCCACTGATTTGGATCACTTAATTGTAGTGCACTTAATTGTAGTGCAGCCATAACTTGTTCAAATCCAAATACACTCTACACATATTTTGGATTCTGTGGTTACAGTTACTGACATTTTTGAGGATATCATTACACAATTGTTCATTGCAAATAAATATCAATGTGCTTGAAAATTACGGCTTATAACTCTTGTTATTGGTTAACAGTTTTCCAGATTTTGGATCCTCAATTTGTTGTTGTCTTCAGTTACAGTAGATACATTTCATGAATTGCTTATTGCAAATTTGACATACACTGATTGGTAGAGGAAGGGTGAATGATGCAGTGTAAGGCTTTCGTAGTACTGTTTGTCTAGCAGTGCTCAGTCTAGTGGCACATTACATACTTGTTACTGTAATGTGTCATGACGTGTAATGTTTTTTAGTAACAAGTAGTTACAATTTTAAATTCAGTATCATAATACCATTCTTTAGTGCACCATTGCTTTGAAATCTAGTGGCAAAACAATTTACCCAGACTTGGATTGGAACATTGATAATCAAATGTGTACGTGTTTAGTCGAGACATTAGTCCTGCACATTTTGGTGTGTTTGTTGGCCCAATATGTCAGTATTACACTCAAAAACAAAAATATTAAACACTGCTTCAATACTTGCAATTATGGTGCAATAAGTCCTAGATAATACTGTTACACAATAGCTAATATAAGTCATACCTTTGTACAGTATGGGCTGCCTCTTCTTGCGTTTGTTTGTTTATTGTTTCTTTTGGCTACTCCAAAATTATTTTAGGTTTCCTTAATCTTACACACTTGTGTGTGTTAAACAAAATAATTTATTAGGCAAGTACATGTGTCACCTCTTATGTGGGCTGTGTCTGCATATACCCTCAGAACTTCTGCCATTGTTTTTTTTTTACTTTTAAGTGTATTGCTTTTTGGTCTTCTCAAATATCTTCTCTCTCATTGTCTCAGAAAATTTCTTATACATTTCTTTAAGGTTACATTTTCATTCCTTCCACCAGATCAAATTGAAATGAAGTATTGTCCTTTTTGCACAGCACACAGCAGAACAATGGTTAGATTTGATCCGAGCTGAAACCAACTTTATGTTTAGGAAACTTTAAGAGAATAATTTTCCTTTCTCTGAGCACCCCAGATATCCTGCCGTTTTGCCATGAATTGGTCCGGGTTGTGTTAGTTTGGCAGAAGGGCCAGAAGCGAGACTAATGTCCAGTAAAAAAGAAGAACTCCATCCAGTAACACAAACGTTATCTTATTAAAATGCTTTTTCTTTCTCAGTTGAATCGTTAACTACTTCATTGAAGATTTGGTGCAGAGTTTCACTGGTCCTTTAGGCACTAAAATTAAGCTAGTAGTTGATAATTAGTCAAGCCTACCAAACTGCAAACTGTGTGTTTGTTTTACTAAATTGTATTGTGTAATTTCTACTTGTTAATTACAGGGTAAGGTTTATATATCATGTGAGCGTAGTGGTATTTATTTCGGATGGCACGCTGAGCTGGGCTGGTGAACAGAAAACAATGACAGTAATGTAACGCATAATGTGAAGAGTCCTTAATACCTGTTCAAGAGATAGTTGCTGTTGACTAACTGGTGATGTTATTACTATGACAATTAATAAAAAAATAATAATAGCTCATCACTGATGCTTACTCAAGCTTACAAGCATTCTCTCCATCTCTGTGGCACATTTCAGTTTCTCTCCAGCCTAAATGTCAGTCTTGCGTACACTTGGCCCTATATTGACTCTTTGCTATTTTGTTTCACTGGTTCTGTCAGGCCTGTCTTGCTGGTCATTTTCAAGCTGAGTGGATCACTGTGTCTGTCTCCCTGATGTCCTTTGCTTGCCTCACTGTAGAAATTTAGAGAGAAGACGAGGAAATCTGAATTGATTTGTTCTTGCAGACTGTCCCGTTCTTTCTGTTTTATTCATCTCATCTCTTGTCATATCTTGTTGACTTTTGTGTATTCTTACTGTGTATTCAGTAGTCTTCTCTCTATGTCTCCTTTTTTTTTTTGCTTGTTAGCGTTCTGCTTTTTAAACAAAAGGATAGAAATATAAAAGATGAGGGGCGACATAGTAGCACTACATGCCTGCATGGCTATTGATGTAGTCAAAGTGTTCATAGCTAGCGACTTATCGTGCAGAGCAGCAGTTACAGAAGCAGATGGGAAACTCAGACTCTTAAGCAGTCAGAGAAGGTAAGTGAGGTGAGGCCCAGATCAATATGCTCAATAGGAATCAATGACTACTTCCATCAGAATCCATTAGCCTCACTTGATAATTCAGAGGCACGTGTATGACTTCAGTGCGGCTAACCTGTTTATACTCCAAAAGGTGATGATGTTGGAGTTAATATCTCAATTTTTTTTGACTGCACATAATTTATACTTTCTTTGTTTATTATTTTTATTTATTCAGAGTCCTTTATTCATTCGCAAGGTCTTGATTGTATTAAGCACAAGCCTATTTGCTTTGGTTCACATATTTGACATGTCTTTGTCTTGTCTTTGTGCTCTCTTCTTGGTTCTGTTTTTCTACACAATGTCAGTCTATATTGTCCCCAGCAGCTGCCAGCAAACCTTGTAGACTGCCAAGTCTTCCATCTGGCTGCAGAGATTTTTGACACTAAATTTGTGATTTATCCACATCTACTCATGCATACAAACTCAGACTTACACCCCTACATACATGCTTACAAATGTCACCCTTAAAATCGTTAGACTTACTCTGACTAAAATGTTAGAACTTGTGTACCTTGTGGTAATGGTAAAACTTTAGTATAAATTGTTTTTGTTTTAAAAAAGAATGAATTTAATTTTAAATATCATTTCTCAGATCAGGGTTTTTAGAACATTCTTTTATTTTGGGATTTGTTTTAAGTACCAGAATTCGAAAGAAAATAAGTCAGAATGTGCCAAAATCAGCTGGTCAGGTTATTTAAAAAAACAGAAATTAGAATCAGCCATAAAAATGATGATCAATGCATCTCTAATTTAAAGTTTAGTTATGACTATTTGAATCTATATTAGTCAAAAGAAATCCTACACAAAATGATGAAATATTGCCTATTTTTCAAAGAAACCATTTTGATTTTTTTAGAAACTCTACTCAGCTTAAAGCAGTACAGTTCATCAGCAGCAAAAACACACTCTCAAATGAAATAAATGAAATTTAATGTGCTCATGGAATTAGCTGTTAGCAAGCAGTGGTGGCACAATATATTTTCAGTGTAACTATGGGTAGAAACACTGTTTGTTGCGTGCTTAAGTTTGAATTCATTTTTGGTAAATGTCAGTTAAACTCCAGAGCAACTTCTAGACCGAAAGTAAGAGATGGGAACAATGCTATATGTGTCAACCTAACAGAAATAATCCAGTTGCCATGACATATCTTCTGGATATTTGGGATTTAGAGTGTAATTTTGAGTGTATATGTGAGTGCCCAGATGTCAACATGCATGGTTATATGTTTATTGCAATGTTTAATGTGTTACTGTTTCATGTGTATTCTTGGTTGCACAATGTTTACAGTTAGTGTGGAGCAGCTAACGGATTACAGTCAGGTCTGTCAGACTCAGGAGGAATCAACAGCATAACGTAGACACAAGCTTACATGACATTCTGTGTAATTCTTTGTGTTTGTTACTGAAAAAGATCGCGAGTGATTAGCCAACTAGCTTACCATGGCTACAGTGGATGGAAGCTGAAATTTTTTACTTCTGCGTGTGCATGAATCACTGGGGTTTTATTTGCAAAGCTTTTATTGTAAGCACAGTAACAAGCTACCACTGTTTTAAATATTTATAAAAATGTAAAAAAAAAAAGTTTTTAATTCTGTCTCGCTCCTTAAAATTTTTCATGCAGTGTCAGTGTCACTGTTTTTCAGACTTCTGTCCCCTTTATTCTTCATCTTTGTTTTTCTTTGTGTTGCTTTTAACTCACTCTATTTATATGCCCCATGCTTTCCATTCTAATGTCACACCATGACACCAATCTTCAACATTGTTGCCTGCAGCATGATATTGCATCAAAATTGCTCTCACACAGCTGTTTAGGTACAGAATCAATGAGCCTTCCCTCTTTAAACTCTTATAAAACAGAAATAAAAGTGTGTTTGAGAGATGTACAATTGGAGAGTGTGGTCAAAAACTTTTGGTGAGGAAAAATAAGAAGAAGGAGTAGTATTTTTTTTTTTTCATTTGCATGAAATTGTTAAGCATCATAGTGTTGGTGACAGAGTAAGAGAGGGTGAACGCAGTAGGTGCAAAGAGAAAGCAGGTGAGAAAAATTTTCCCAAGTCTTTTCCTCTCCAAAAACATGATTATTTTTGGAGGGTGGGGACTCGAAATGGAACCAGGGCTGCTGTGGCGGCACTGGGGCATGAAATTTTCATTTGCTCCTGAAGTTTCCATCATGCAGAATGTATCATGCTCACAAACCAAGTGGGTGACAAGCATTCACAATCACCCTATCACCAGCATCCGTATTCCCCTGCTCTTGTACTAATTCTTTTGAGTAGTAGTCCAGAATGCAGGGCTCACACAATGTCGGCTATATGTAATATACTGTATCATGATACAAATGAACGCACCAAATCAAACCCTCACAGAGAAATTGTTCTTTCCATTCAGTGTTGCCACAAAGGTTCTGTTCACTGGACTGGGCATTTGGACAGCAGTTCTGATTAGGCCTTCTGGACTGAAGGTGAAATGTCCATTTGCAACTAAACAGAATCACACAGCCATGGCCTGGATGACTAAGAATTTTCAGACATCCATTCAGTGTTTATTTTGTCTATATTAATTGTTGAAGATTTAATTAATGACTAACTTGCAATGACAATTAAAAAAGATAAAACAAAAAATGTGGTGAAATTTCTATTTTGCACACCATGACCAATAAAGTTGAGATTAAATTATTGGCTTTTTTTTGACAGACACTCTAGTTGACACTGAAGGTTGTTTTCTTTTCCAACCAGTCGTTTGCATGTATCAATTTGAATGAGCAAATCCTCTCTGTGTCCTTATATTATATCTTTCTCATGGGTCTCATCTTTCTCAGTTTTGCAAACCCACACCTGCAAAGCTCAGTACGGGATCCCCACGCCTCATGCTCCTAGCTTTTAACTTTTATTCATTCTCATCTGTATTTTACCCACTACTAGCTGCGGTTAGTTATTTCTAACCAATGTCTGAACCCACATATTCAATATGAATGATTTCTTTATCTGCTACGAATTATTAAAGCCCCACAAAGCCCCATAACAGCATGAAAAATAACTTATGACTAAAACATGATGGAAATTACACCAAATCTCATTGACTAACACTAGACTAAGATAAAATATGACTAAAATGTGAGTAAAACAAACTACACTTTTCAGAAAATAACTGCAATTAACAATAAATAAAAAATTCCTGCCAAAATTAAGAACCGTTTCCATTCGATTTCTTTCATCTTTTGATGGAGCGTGGAGGATGACTTGGCCTTGGCGATGATTACTCTGTTAGCTATGTGCAAAAAAACTGAGTACAGTATGTGTGGTAACCAAGTGATTATTAGAGTAATAGAAATGCAATGTAAAGCTGTTTTTTTCCCTAAAATTAAGCATTCCAATGATAGACACTACAGAGTAGTAATGAGAAAACAGAGCACTGCATTATTATGTGCACAGTGCATGCATCCAAGCAGCAGGAATACAATATAAGCTTAAGAACACTGACTAATGAAGTCTCTCATGTTGCAGCTCACCAGCATGTATATGTGCCAAAGATTGTAAAAATACATATGTATGTAGTACTCATGTTTGATAGACAAAGTGACCCTGACTGAATAATGGCTTTGATATTGCTGGGCTACCATGCTTGACAAGTTGCTTCAGAGTTGCAGGGATGCAGGTAACGGTGCCCTTGTAGTGTCAGGGTTAGTGTATTATTAAAAAAATTAATAATAATAATAAATAAAAATTGTGGGAAACCTTCTGAGAGTCATGTGGATGTATTTCACAGTAAATTCTTGAAATTTTATTTTGGATTTATGATCAAACATATCAGTTTTAATATTTTCAAACCCACAGTTTGTTATGTAGCTCAGTTGGTAGAGCAGTTGTCTATAAGCCCAGGGTCAGTGGTTTGACTCCCGGTTCCTCCTGGTTATGTTGAGAAGGCACTAAAACTCCACAGTAGCGTTGTCATCCATTATTTTTTATGATACAGGATATGCTTTATGCAATTAGTAGGTTGAAAATTCAATTAAAGTGCCCCATTCAGAGGACAAAGTTTAGTGTACATCGATTAAATGCAGAAGAAAGACGCGTCCCCTGTAGAGGACAAAATATTTTGTATCTTATAAGGCTAAAAATGGAACCTATAGTCCAGCTTCTGAGCATCTCACAGACAATCGAGGTGTAATGGTAATGTATTAAAATGCAGTTAGATCACACAAACTTGTGTGATGAGGCCAAAAGCAGGAGAGGAGAGGAAATAACATTATCAGGGCTGTACATTTAACTTGCAGGAGCTAGCATAGCTAGCATTAGAGGGATTTATTCTGATGAAAGTAAAAGGGGTTAGATATTTTCCATGGTGCTGGCAGGACAGAGAATCTGACTCCTGGCCAGACTCATCGTTTTTGGCCAGAGAGAGATGAGCAATACAGTGAAAGAGTCCTTCTTCCACCCCTCACCTTCAGTTGCAAGGTGATCAAAATAATTAATTTGAAATAAATTAGATTAGAGACTAAATTAGAAATTGGATGTTCTCACTCTCAGTGATCTTGAAATTGCTATTTTATATTGGTGATTCCTTTATATTGAAAGAATTTAGTTTTTGCCGTTTAGAAATATTCTGGGCACATCTGATGAGATCCAGGTAAACTAAATGCTCCAGGGACTGCAATGTGTAGCTGCCCTTAGGATGCTTGGTGTCCCAAAGGAAGACTTCAAGCAGTTTGCCAGGGGGAAAAGACATTTGAGCTATCGTGTTCACCTTCATGGCACCTTGGTCATGATGCCTTAAAAACAGATCAGTTGGACTGATAAGGTTGCAGGGTAACCAGTGCTTGATAATTTTATTTTATGTGACATAGTAGCCATGTTTTTGTAAAATGTCAAACATGAATGTATGAACAATATTGACAAAATATAAGATAAGAACATAAGAATGATGTTTCAAGCATTCAAAACCTGTAAAATATCTGTTTTGTGTGGGTATTTCTGCATGTGAAACTTAGTGAAAAATGAGAGATAAACACAAAGTGGTCACTACCACTTTACAGTGTTGAATAAGAGAATTTTTTGCTTTTACTATATGTGTACCGTGGCAGATGCAAAGAACATCTAATCACGCTAAAAACCTAGAGAAAATAAATGTTAAAAAATTTACCTACAATTAACTTGATAGTCATGTCTGATCCATGTAGTAGGGATTAACGTATCAGTGGAGGATTGCACAAATGGATGGAAACATTACATTTGTGATCAGGCATAAGTCAAAGCATTCATTTAATTAACCCAATTGCCATCTGAGGCCAATATTACAGTACTAAGCTTTACCATTAAGTCACTGTCAGTGTGTTTGTTTGATTACTTATGTTGTCCCCTTTTCTCCCTAACCATCTCCTCCCTATTTTTCTGTTTCTCTCAGTTACTCTCTCAGAGCAAATGCATCTTATTATGCAAAGGCCAAGCTGTAGAATTAGCAAGGTAATAGATGTGATCCGCTTGCTAACCTCAGCCAGCAGTCATGCACAGAATATCAAAGAGGGTCTTACACACAAGTGAGTTGCATATTGCTGTGTAGGGCTTGTCATCACTCTGTTGAGAGCAAGCGAGTCAAAGTGTGTGAGCGTGTGGTGCTTCTTGACATATGTGTTCAACATCTGTTGCCGTGGGACAAAATTTAGAGGTCAAAGTGTGAGAAAATGTCATCTCTTACTAGGAATACAACATCATTTGTTTATTTGTGTGTGTGCTTGTGTGTGAATATATCAGAGACATATTTTTTCCACTGGACCAGTGAATGTGGTAAATCTATCAAGCTAACTATAAACTTGAATCTACCCAGTAAGAAGTCAGAACTGATAAAATGTGCTAACTGTGTTGTGTTTCTTTATATTTGAGTCCATGTGAGGTCATTTGCTAAAATACAGGAATGTGGACTATGTAATATTTTCAGACAGAATGAAAGGCAATTGCATTGCATAGTATTGGCAGCAGTGGCAGATGTGTGGGCTGACAGGCGCTCTTGCCCAGCTGGAATGACATTGCGCCTTTCAGTTGCATATCAAATTCAAGGCTAGATTCTGATCAGCTGAGGGCTTGTACTCAATCTGCATAACAGGCATTTCAAGCAATCGCAATGTGACTTTCAGAGTGTGTCAGTGTGTGTGCACACTTGTAATGCTGGTGTGCGTGTGAATGTGTTGCTCTGTACAGCTGACATGCTGGGTGAGTGTGTTGCCATGAATGCGCGTTTGTGTGTGCGTTTTTCAAAAATGCTGATTTGCACGGTCGAAGAGAGCAGATTTTCATATATTTAAGGACAGGCACGTTGTTAAGTTATGACAGGCTGAGGGCACTGATGCATTAGAAAAGCCTGTGTAAACTATAAGCTGTTGGGAAGTGAGAACACACACAGGGCACAGCAGTAATATACTCATCCCTGTGTCCCATTCATAACACTGTGTTTGACCTCCTCTTGCTGTCCAGCTAGTTAGCTAGCCCAATCACCAAGCGTAAGGCCCATGCAAGACATTTTTTGTCTAAAAGACTGAAAAAGAGAGACAATGCTTTTCACCTCCATTTCATGATTTTTACCTTCAGTTGACTTAAAATCCATACTCTTTTATTCTGTTAAATCCTCAACTCTTCTTCGTTTCCTCTCCCTCGACCTTTGGGCATGAGTTTTGGAATCAGCTGAATTATGCATGTTGCAAAATGGCTGTGCTATCAGAAAGAAAGAATGAGGGATGAGGGGTAAGAAGTAACAAGCCTTGCTCCTTTCACTGATTTTGTTTGCCATAGTTCTATTCACCTTTTTCTAGGCCAAGGCAGTGTTAAAGCTAAAACTGAACAGAATGTTACTAATGGGATGACTTCTTTAAAATTGTGGTAGACAAGTTAAACTAAGAGAATGGGAGCAAGAAATGTGGAGAAAAAAAAGGAAGAGGGTGGAGAATAGAAGTCTGGAGAGTGCTAAACCTCTGGATTGTTATCTGCGAGTGTCAAAGGGTGGATAGACAGGAGAGGAGACTTTCTGCATGAGGAAGCTTTGAACGCCAGTTGTTGGTTTGGAGCAAGCAATGGAGTGATATAAAGAGAGGCAGAAAGATAAAGAGAGAGGGGGAAATGCAGAGTGTGAGAAAATGTCATCTCTCAGGAGCATACTTGCCCTTGGCAACTTCTGTGCAATGGAGAACTTGTTTGTTTGTTTTACAGTTGCATTAAGTAAAAGGTACTTGTCATAGCAAGGTATCAAATATGTAGGTTGCATCGCTGTGTGTTTTTTCTCCTGTATGCAATCGATGCACATGTGCAACTGCATAACAATGTCTTACTACATTTTTTTTTTTTTTTTGAGTTACTCACTTGATAATGGCAGCTGGCACACTGTTAAAACAACAATAAAGATATTACTGTATCTTAGACAATATATATGACACATTCCTACCTGAAAATGACTGCATAGATCTCAAGACCAGGAGGACGATTTCATGGGGCTCAGCTGTTATCAAAATCTTTTAACCCTACCATTGCCACAAGAACATGTTTTTTGGTACAATTGCAGCGCTGTTCACTAACACCTAACTAACACTGATGTGTGCTTGAATTACATAACACTAAAAGTGGTTTTGCACCCTGGTGTGATGCTAATGAATGTTTAAGTTCTGCAAAATCTCAATGTGTAGTGTACATGTACTATTAAGTGGGTGAGTCTTTTCTGGCTCATCGTCCTGCGAACCCACATCTTCAGAAGCCAAAGGGAGAGGCAAAGGGAAATGGCAATATAAAAAAACAAAAAAAAACTGGGAACTGGGAAGTAGTGGAAGTAGGGGTGCACCTTCCTGCACCCCTACTTCCCACGGCTTTGAACCCTACCTTTTTTGGGGGTAGTCATGAAACTTAATGATTGTATGCAAATATGACTTAATAGACCTACCATTCAGCTCTGACTCACCTGTATACCCTGCACAATTACAGAATCACTTGTGTTTGTCAATGCCTAACACCCTAGATGTTATATGCTAGATATAATTTCATTTGCAGATGACCAGACTCAAACTTAATAGGATGTGCTGTTATCAGCTTTGACAGTAACCTAATAATACGTTGTTATAAACAGTGTCAGAGTGAATAACATCCACTATCAATGTGGAAATGTTATGGTAAGTTAGTGTTGTACAGTTCCAGTCAGTCCAGCTGCATTCACTGTGGCACAGCACACACACATTGTTTAGTCTGTGTATGGTTAAAATGTAATGCAGATGAAAGGTTGAAAGATGAAAGTTATCAAAGTATCACTTTGGTGAGTCAGTGATGCAGAGTGGATTTGATTCTGTTCTCTTTAGATGACCCTGTTTTCCCCTGAAGCAGGGCATTGTTCTTGTCCTTCCACCTATCTCTCTCTACAGCACCAGAAAAAGACTCGACCTGGAGGCAAGTGTAGAGCAAAGGCCACAGAACCATCCATCTATATCCACTCTCTCTCACTAAATGTATGACAGAGGTCACCTTGAAGCCAGACACTTTTTAAATGTACAACAAAAGAGGCAGATGCGCGCGCACACACACACACACACACACACACACACGCACACGCACACAGAGTCTGAGCTCTCAGTATTTGTCCTTGTCCATCCTAACCCTTCCTCTCTCTGTACCCTCGGTTATCCATTCCTCGATCTTTCTCTGACCACGCTTTACTTTTTTCCACTGTAATTTCCTCTTTGCTTCTCACTCTTCTCTCCACTTTTTGTTTATCATTTCTGAATGTAATACAAGTAAATCAACGAACAAATAGCATTTACTTATTACCTATCTTCCTGTGTAGACTAGTTAACACAGTTCGGATACTCTTGGTGTTAGGTACATTGTATTTGCCATAGCTGTTTCACATTAAAATTCTCCCAGTTGTAACTTAATACAGAAGATACAGCTCTGACGTGGGTATATGAAAGTATTCTGGAAAGGGGCAAACATCAATGAGATGGCAACACAGACAACACAGTGAAGCTAAACTCCATGTCAGATTCAGTCACAAGCTACAACGAACTACAAATTTACTGATAGCTGCGCATAGTGAGAAACTTAAGTTGCGTGTTTATCTCTGGTCAGCAGCACGGCTGAGACACTCATGGTGCATTTACACACATTGATACAATACAGTAGATGAGCTTAGGTGAATCTGTAGTACAGTGCAGTCTGCTGGACGGTTGCTGTGTGAGCCACCAAGCACAGCGACAATGCTGTAATTCTCTAAGAAATTCTACTTGCAAAACTACTACAATCAGTTTTCCTCTGTTTTGTTAAAAATGTATCTCTGCTGGTTGGCTTTTACCCAGCTGCAGCTGAACTGCATTGGAGTGTATTTGTATGAAGTTAAATCTTTTTCAACTCTCCCCTGTAGTGTAGCTGCTCTTCTGTTAAATTTGTCCCACCCTGCAGCCTAGCCAGTCTTTCCTTGACAATGAATGGGCAAAATTCTGTGTGAAGTGTACATGTTCTCCCCATGTCTGCATGGGTTTTCTCCGGGTTCTTTGGCTTCCTACCAAAGTCCAAACACATGCAGTTTAGTTAATTGATGTCTCAAAGTTGCCCATAGGTGTGAACATGAGTGTGACTGGTTGTCTGTTTCTATATGTCAGCCCTGAGATAGACTGGCAGCCTGTCTAGAGTGCACCCTGCCTCTTGCCCAGTGACAGCTGGGATTGGCTCCAGCTCCCCCCACTATTCTTAACAGGACAAGCAGTTAGGATAATAAATGGATGGATCGATGTTGTTAGTACTACACTGTTATTGTTACTACCAATACTGCTAAGACATACTTTGATTATAATCTTTCTGGAGAAGAAATTTGTCTTTATCAGTCTCTACCCTCCTGTTAGGGCTTAAATTCATGTCACAAGGAGTAACAAAGTCAGAGGCTTGGTTCAGCTGAAATTACTGCAAGGTATGTGCAAGGGTGCACATGTGGTACATTTGTTGGAAATGTGCCCTTTGAAATAATACATTTTGCTCTCAGATTTTTTTTCCTCCTGATCTTGGCTGAAGAAGGAATGCCTCATCTGATACTAAACTGTTATTCTGCCTAGTCTTTGTATGTAATCAGCAGAGATTACATTGTTAGCAACTCAGATTAGTTGTTCCGAACATTAATTGCTTCTGTTGTTCTACCTTAGATCAAACATACTGTGTTACTGTTATAAATTGTGTAATATACCACTTGATTAATTAGTCAATTGTGTCGCAAAGAACAGGAGTGCAAGCACAGCAAGTCTTCAAAGGTCACACATGCACCCGTAGCAGCACAGACAAACAACACCCCGGGATCTTCCCGAGAAGGACAGATGCCCTTATTCAGCATCAGTTAACAGGCGATGTGTGAAGACATTTAGAGCAGCACATTTAACATCCCCACCTTGTCTCTCACTCTATCCAGAGTTGTTTATCTTTCGCCCTTGATAAAGTGAAGGGCCTGTTGTCTGTGTGTGCGCACACAACGTGTGCGTGTGTGTCATGAACAATCAGTGGAAACATTTCCCACAGTCCCAAACCAGATCAATTGACCTTCCGCAGACATGTGAGCAATGAAGAGTGATGGACAAAATGGGAAAGACGATCAGTACCCTGAAACTGTTAAAGAAACAGCAGCAAAAGAGAGGAAAGAAGGGTAACACGTATAAAGTAAAAGGGAAGGAGGGGATCATGGGATTGGATGAAGATGATGGGTAAGGTTGTCTACATGTGATAAGCAGTCTGGGCTAAACTTCCTGCTGGATTGCCGTGCATTCGCAGATGCATTTTAAAAGAAATTAGCAATAGCTGAGCTCTCTTAAATCTGTAGTGTCTGGAGTGTTTTAAAAAGCATGAAATGTACATAGTCTGTGGTCCAACTGGCAGATGTTTTCTGATGCATCCATCTGCAGCACGCCCACCAAAGGTGGTGATTAGATTTATGTATTAGATTAGATGTACTTTGCTATCCTGTTAACCTATGTTACATAATTGTGTCAAACACACATCACAAATGTTTGGGAACCTGGGAGACTAACCTATACCAGTTCTTATATGATGTCATCCAAAACCATTTTTAAAATTATATTTATGTTACATCAGTACAAATTACACGTTGAATTTGAGGTGTGAAATCAGAAACACATCACAGCTTTCATTAAAACTTATTGCAGTGACAGTTAACTAAAAACATGAAATGCAGGCTGGGCAGCTAAACAATGAGCCTAAATTTGATATGAATTTCAAGAGCTGCAGAATGAGGTGAGGTTTTGTTGGTTCATCACTTCAAATTACCTCCTTGACCTTGACACTTTGTATAAACATTACTTGTATAAACAACATTATTATAGAAATATCTGTCCCATGACACTGGTGTGGTTTTGGATCAGTTTGTAAAGTGGTTATTTATAAACCCTTGGGTCAGTGGTTTGAGGACTGGTTCCTCATGGCAGTGTCCTTGGACAAAACACTGAAACATCTTAGTTAGCACCATCTTCTACTGTATGTATAATCCAACAATAATATCCCCAAGGGGATCAATAAAGTATGTCAGCATATATTAGGGATGGGAAGATTAACCATTTCATATTGTTACACAAACAGGCACGATGCAAGTGCATTGATAGAGCAGCAGTGAACAGATAATATTTTTGAAACAAATCAAGATTCTATGGTTATTACATGTCTGCATCCATCAAATTAAAATGAACTGTATTTTTTTTTATTAAATGTTTTAATGCACTTATTTAGAAATGTGTTTGACCCAATAATTTGAACTGTATATATTTTTATTCCTCCTAAATTAGATCTGCTTTACAGTAACGTGAACTCTGGATGTATAGTATTGTGTGGGCACTGCAAATGAAAGCAACAAACATGGCAGAGGCTGACTTATTAACTCACAGGTATGGCTACACTATGAGTTTTACAAGAGAGACAGTAAGCTTAACAAACCAGATGCTTTAAAGTCATTGTGCTATATAGTACAAAGGCAATACAACTAACCTTATAACTCATCTAAGCCCCGAGACAGATGCCAGTCTATCCTGTTGATTTAAGTTAAATGCTAACTTCAGCATCTTCTTCTGCTCACAGTGACTCGCTAATGTATATCAGGTATATTTCTTACCATGTTCATCACATGGATGTGTAAATGAGAACTAGATAACAGAACACAAGTGCTCAGTGGTGTACATTGTGGGAAAAAAAATATTCTCATTCACTTGTATTCACTTTTTAGAGCAACATATTTTTTTTGTAATTGTGTATAGGAAATAACAGTTGTGTTTTAAGGTGGAAGTTGTAGTTATGCAATTTGACCAGTAGATCAGAATTGCTTCACAGCTCAGCACCATTGCTGGGGGCTTGGTTCTTAGCTTTAGTTTAATGAATGCTAGCATTTGCTTCCTAAGACTGAACAAAAAGCACTGACAGGAATGCCATTAGTTTGCTTTTGTTTAGTCATGAACCGAAGTAGTGAATAAAATAAAGTTTGACTTGATGATGCCACTATGTGTAAAGTCAGTGAATCACCAACGTTATTATCTTTCACCCTGAGAGCAAATGCAAAGCAAATTCCAGCGATCACATGGGGACAGCCTAAGAAAAAGGTTAAAGTGAGGCCATGCCTGTAACTAGCAAGGAAAAGAAGCAAACTAAACAATTGAAAAAGGCAATAGTGAGTACAAACAAAGAAGGGCAATATGAACCAAAACAAACCATTGTCAGTCCTGGGAAAAGAGCATTTTTCAAACAAATCATGTGGACTTTCAGATCTCTCAGTACCCTCTCTGGAATCCCTTAAAATCCCAAATCCAACCTTAAAAGAAACTGCGAAAAAGAGACGTGTATGAGCCATGGCAATCTTATTTTGCCTGCTACCACTCTATTCCTACAGCACATAAGCCATGTGCTCTGCAAGCTGCTGAATAAGTGTCTTTGCTGTAAACAGCCAACAAAGCCAAATTTGTGAGTTGAGCTAAATCAGTGTGTGAGTGTGTGTCAGGGGTACAGTGCTGTAAAAAATTATTTACCCCTGTTCAGATTTTTTTATTGTTTGTTTTATTGCTTTGCACATTTGTCATACTTAAATGATTCAGATCATCAAATAAATTTTAATATCACACAAAGATATCTTGAGTAAATACAACATGCAGTTTTAAAATGATGATTCCATTTATGAAGGGAAAATCCCTATCCAAACCTGCCTGGGCCTGTGAGGAAAAAGTAAGTTGTCAGCTTTCCCACTTTCCCATCTTGATTATTCCCTAGACTTCTAGTTATATCTGGTGTAAAACTAACACACATTTCATTAAAAAAAAAAATCATATCAACATTCAAACATGGTTGTAGTGAAATGGTCTGGTGCTGCTTTGCAGCTTCAGGAACTGGATGACTTGCAATAAACAATTTCCCTCTGGGATTAACAAAGTTTGTTGAACCTTGAATAATTGATGAAATCTGTGCTTTATCAGACAATCCAGAAGAAGAATGTCCGGCCATCAGTTTGTGACTTCAGTCTTAGCTTTTTCCAATAATAAATGAAATACTTTAAATTGCTATTTAATTGCATTTTGTATTTACTCAGGTCATCTTTGTGTAATATAAAAATTTGTTTGATCTAAACCATTTAAGTGTGACAAATATGGAAGTTGGCACATAGTCTTCATCAGAGTTTCATTCCAGCATAATGCATCAGATGAATGCAAAAAACTTTGGGTTTAACTATTCATATTATATAAAGATGTTAGAGTTGCTCTCACCTTTTTTAAAATCACTTTTTTCTTATACAAACCGCCATCTTTTTTTTTTTTTTTTTTTCTTCTTTTTTTAAATTTCAAGTTAAGTGACCATAGTGTCCTACTTGTCAAGCTGCACTGCAAGCAGCCAGGACAGCTTTGTCTCATCTATAGCTACTCTTTCTTTACATTTTCTTTCTTTCTTTACATTTCTTTACATTTTAGCCTACTGGTTAAATTTCTCCTGTGATGTCAGTGGCAAGGAAAGTGCACAAAGAAAAGTGGGGAAAAAAGAGAGAGAGAGAAATGATTCCTAAACTTTGGCAGCATCACTTCATTTTTCATTCCACAAGTCAAAAAATTATGAATGTGTCCATCACATTAAATATTAGCTGAGTAATTAATTCCTTAAAGCAGAAAATCAGCAATGTCATGCTTCTTTCAATGTTAAAGTCACTTAATTCTTTGAATCCCAGTTCAAAATACCAAGCTTCTGAATACATCTTAATACAATTCCAGTTTCCAGCATAATTCACAACTCGTGTAAAGTTTTTGCAAAATACTTTTTAATCAGTCTCCTAAAAATTACATTTGTATACAAGTAAACTTCATTTATGATTTTCACGTTTTTTTTTGAGAAAAGTAATCGTAACCGGATTACGTTTCCTGTCAACGTAATGACCATATGTTCAAAATTAATGTAAATAATTGATCTTGCAGTTTAATGACTGCAGCTTTATTAACGTACTTACATAGACAAGATTGTGGGCCAGGTGTTAGCGAAAAATGTAACACATCACTTCACACACAATGCTTACAACTTTAAACACAAACATGACCTGTCTCTAACCATTTTTATTTTTCATGCCTAAACCTGACCTAACGCAGGACTCTAGTCTCAAATTTGGGTCTGCAACTTTCCAGTCCTGCACATTATACCATGCACCCAAACCACCACCTTGCAAATCAGTTCCAGTTAATTAGTGTGACGTTTCATTGATTCGCAAGATACGAATAATGATTAATATAATGACAACATAATGATTACGTTCGCTACAAAACTGTAACCACGTTTGCAGTTTAGTTGTATAGGAATGTAATTTTTAGGAGACAACCCAATTTTAGGGAGACGGTATTGGTTGTAGTAATTAAGTTATTGTAGTTATTTAAAGTCAAATTGAATTTAGTGTTACTTGTTCTTGTGTTGAAAAATTAAGAGACACATTTCCCATTGCATCTACAATATCAGAAATATTGAGTAGCAAAGAGATGGTCTCATGCAGCAACAGCATTTCGCAAAAACAAGACAAGTGAATGGGTGAAATAAACGTTGTCATTACACCATCTCTGAATAGAGTGACTGTCAGGTGTATTTGAAGGTGTGTAATTTGCACGCCTTTATTTGTAACATTGACGCAACACATTAACACCAATCTTGCCCCATGGGCTGAGAGCTGTACTCATCCTCTGATGCGGTTTCAGTGCTTAGTTTCAAAAACGCATTTTCTCAGTTTTTTCCCCTGACGGTCATTGTAGCCTGGCTGACAACTGAAACACAGCTAATCTTCTTTGTCTGTTGCTTCAGCAGCCTCATGATGCCTTCTGCGCTGATTATAGTGTCTCTAGATTACCAACAGGTGCCTAAAAAAAGCAACAAGAGTGCCACTCAGCAGCTGGTATTTGAGCCATTGACTCAAGTCTCCAGCTGTGCAGTGGGTCATGAAGGCAGGCAGGGTGTCAGATTGGATATGCCCAGAGATAGGAAGACCTGCAGACTCTGAGACCTGTGTCATAATGACTACTGACTGCTAAGGCCAAAATATTGGTCTGTGTGAGTCATTCCACCAAAGAATTTTATGATATTTTCATTACAGTCATGTCCCTGTCTGCTTTAGCAATTGTCACTTCTCTCCTATTCAGCTCTCCCACACCTCTGAAGATATGCACCTTACAAATTAAAATCTTTAAAATAAAGAAATTTCACCCGTCGTGGTCATCTTTCAAAATTAATTAAATGCTTTTGTGAAACTAATACCAGTAAGAAATGAAATTTTCTTCTTACTGGTGGTCTGCTCCCACAATGCCACTGCAATTAATTAACACAGTAATTATCAGTGCAAAGATTAAATTATTGTGTTAATGAGTCTAGCTCATTTTTGATGAACAGTATTTAGGTCTGCTGCTAGACAATGTAAAACACAGGACACACATTTAAGTTTTGTCATTTTTGATGTATATATACATTTTGTTAGTGTGTTTCCGAACCCTTTGGAACTCCATGTGCAGTTTTATTAGTTGATGAAGTACATCAATGGATAATGTTGGTCTGCCCTCCATCAGTAGCTCAACTCCCTTAAAAGATTGAGTAGTGTTACTTTGACCCAGTGAATAAATTCATCTCATTCATAAATGTCCATGTCTAACAGAAATACATAATTATCTGCCCTTCTACATTTCACAATGGCTTGTAGTTAATTCTCCTAACATCACTTAGTTACAGTTGCAGTTACTGTTGCTATTTTGTACAATGGTTATGTTGTAATAGTTCTAAGAAGATCTATTTTTATTTTGACGCTACTAATGACAAAAGAAACTTCAATATGAACTTGTAGGATGGATCATTTAATGCCCTCTATTATGGACTCTACCACCAGTTATGTCTGTGAACTCTCCAGGTCTTGTTGACTTGGTGGAAATTGTGAACACTTCCTTGCTCCTACAGCAGTAAATGTATCCCCTGAGGGTTGCAGACTGCTATATGTGATTGGGAACATGTTAATTATTTACACACTATTAATACATGTTGGACAAATGTTGCAGCTGTTGTATCAGCGTTTTCAGTATTGATGTTATGTTAATGATTATGCCAATGAATTACATTGTACATAATGACCTGCACCTCATTAAGGAATCCCAATGTCACATATGCACTTAACAACACGATTTCTGTATACATTTAGACGAGGGCCACATACACATTCTTCTGTTCACTAATTTGTTTCCATATCTGTTTATCTATTTTTTCACTTCAGCTCCTCACATCTTTGATGTGTTTGTACAGTGCATTGTATCCACTGTATAAAGGGGAAATACATTTGGCACTATATGTTACTACTGAAGGGTGGCACAACGGCAGTGGTTAGTAGTGTCGCCTCACAGCAAGAAGGTCCTGGGTTCAATTCCCGGGGTCGGCCAGGGTCTTTCTGTGTGGAGTTTGCCTGTTCTCCCCGTGCCTGTGTGGGTTTTCTCCAGGTACTTTGTGTCCTCCAGTTCAGAGAAGTTCAGTTAGGTTAACTGGTGACTCTAAATTGCCCACAGGTGTGAATGT
>OMLM01021332.1:0-27012 GCA_900302695.1 Helostoma temminkii | reverse complement strand
TGTTTTTCTTTTCATTGAAAAAGAATATTGGCTTACACACACACACACACACACACACACACACACACACACACACACACACACAGTTTCTTGCCCAATGAGAAAGTACATAAACACTAAATAGGATTAAAGTTTAAAGTGTTTAAAGTTACCTGTATTTTTTCAGGTAGGTTCCCTTGAAAAATGAACGGCACCTACGTGCAGCCTTTTAAGAAAAGAAGTAAACTACTTTTGCAGCAAATACATCAGCTAATGTTCGACCTGTGCCTCTCATACAGACACGTGAAAAGACTTCACTGTATCATTTTTAGGGTATTTCTGTATTATTAAATTGGTTTCTGTGGAGTCATTTGAAGGCAAATAAAGACTTGGACTCACACCTCAGCCCTCAGAGATAGCTGTGTCTGCTGTAAATTATGTATTATACTAATTTAAAACAAATCGTACTCTCATTGTTACATTCCCTTTAGAGTGTATAACAAAAAAAAACATATCCCAGTCAAAGTTGAGTTTAAATTTGAGTAATAAAATGAAAAAGCACTATTAGCACCCCAAGGTGCTCCAGTATCTTAAAATGTGGCCAAAGTAAAATATGTTATATTACGGTTTTCAGATGTCCAAGCCAAGTTTTAACACTCCAGGGTGGTTACATCAGTTTCTGTGTAACAGTGAGTGAGGCAGCTCATTTATGGATAGCTTTTAGTCATGTTTTTGTACCATTGGCCATTATTTCTATTGGTTATAATAACAATGTACTGACCAGAGCAACTGAGATCTGGGAACAGAACAACATTGCTAAAAAGACGGCAGACATGTTTTAAACAAGGAAACGTTTCAGTCAGATGGTCTAAAACAGGGATCCCCAAACGGCAGACCCTGCTCCGGATGCGGACCTGAAGAGGTGTCTATCCAGACCACGAAGGTTAAAATAGTAAGCATTATAAATAAACCTTCTTTTGACAAGATTTTTTATTTTAGTAGTGCTGTGTGGATCCCTACAGTGTCTGCGTCTTAGCACATAAGCTAATGTTGAGTCCCGAGTTTTGACTGCAGGCAGCAGTAACTAGTTAAATTCACATTAAAGCAACGGGGAATCATATCTACAGGAAATCAGACCTCACTTACACCAGAATCAGATGTCGAGCCTCAGGATCTCACATCCTGTCTACACAGTAGCAGCACAATCGCAGAGCAGCAGCTTTTACGGCAGATAAACAAACACACAGCGGGTAACACAGTATAAATATGGAACTCCAAAATGTTTAAAGATAAATATATGGGACATTATGAAATAAATAACTGTATAAATAAATACGAGACAAATATACTTTATGACAACAACATTGTGAAATAATTGAACACATTTAAAATTTCATTATAAAGAAATTTTTGTCTGCTTGAAAAAATCTTATTCCAGTGTGATTACTTTCATAAGTTTTTCCAGGTACATTTTATTTAATTCAAATTCATTTTATTCAAAATTTAATCTGTATAAAGTTTGACTTTATTACATAGCACGTTTTTCTTACAACAACCTATTTATTTCTTTATTTATTCCATTTATAATGCAACTTTTCAGCAAAATTACAAAATTACCTCTTTCAATCAGCATCAGTGGGTTGGACCTGCACGTCTATTGGCTGATCCTTAAACATCTATTAGTTTTCCTGGATACCTGTTTACTGGGCACAGCTGGGTCAGAAGTGGTTAACTTCTGTCAGCTCTGCTTCTTTTAGCAGAATAAATAGATGTTAGCAGAGAAGATAGTCTTGTTAAAACAGTCACCATCTAACTACTGAACACAACAATGTAAATAGTGTTACAGCTACATTTTTCTCCTGCAAATCACTAATGTTAACTCTGTACACAGTGATGTCCCAGTGAAAATAATGTGCAAACAGAGACTAACCGAGCAGTCATTACATAACGTTACTCACCCTGAACACTTAGCGTTAGCATTTGGTAATGTTGTTGCTGGACTGGACTGACACCTAAAGCTTTGATTGACAGACAAAGTCGTTCTGCTAAAAAGTGGCATTATTAAATATTGACCCTGCTCAAACTTTAAAGCTGCATTTCCAGATTTAATTAATATATCTATTCATATTCCTGGAGTCGCTTTCATGCTAATCTTCATTGTTAATGTACAAAAACTTTGGCAGTGAGTTGACTTTTAAAGTAATGAATTAAGCAAAATAAAATTTGCTGGTTACAGTGTTTCAAATTTTTTATTTGCAATTTATATTTGCAGCCTTTAAAAGTCCAGCAATAGTAAATCTTGTGTACAAAGAGAAAAAGACAAGAAAAGTTTGACTCTTGAAGGCAAAAGAAAGTTTTTGTTTAGATTATGAATTTTAGAAGAGGAATTTTCAAGTGCAAATTTGAAATTAGCATGACTACGGCATTTTGTACAGTATCATTACATCAAATACTCAAATGGCTTGGCAGATTGACTCAAGTTTTGTGCTACTGCCACCTTTATTCCCAAAAGTGGCATTTTGTAGCTTTAAAGATGAAATTTCTTAGTCTAATAACACGTCAATCAGCAGATTCTCCCAGTAACAGCATGGTGGCTCTGCTTTTCCACAGTAATGAATTTACCACACGGCACTTCTTCCTGCCTGCCCTCAGATCAAAGTGAGCAACCTGCTCAGGTTTCATCAGCCAGTAGGACCAGTCGATGCAGCACGGCCTGTAACACTTCCATCAGATGAATGCAGAGGTTTGGGGAAGAGGTCAGCCGCACTCCAGGGGATTCCCTGACAGCATCTTTGCCAAAGACCACCAAGGTGATTGGTAGATGAAATGACAGGCCACATTCTTATCCTCGCTCCCCAGTGGCAAAGAAACAGAGAGAGTGCTGGGTGAAGGAGGATGTCGATGGCATGTCTCACTTTATTTTGGAGTTTGTTCTGTTTGTCTGTGTGAAGGTGAGTGGAGATGTCTTCACATACTTTGCCATGTACATTTGCTGTGCTGCAAAGAGCTGAAGGATGTGGGGTTTAAGTTTTCCAGAAAGGCACAGTTAAGTACGACTTCACCAAAACATGGAAAGTAAGAAATGGAGAGATGGGCTCATCTCAAGGAACTGCACTCACAGCCTTGGACTGCATGTCCCTGCCATGTCCCATCCCATAATCAGGCTCTTCTCACTGCCTCGCACTAAGAAAGACAAATCTGAATACACTCCCTTCTTATTTATTGCCTTGTAAAGAGACTTCTGGCCAGTTTTTGCATCTCTAATATGAGTATGCTGGTTTTCCCCCCACATAGT
The DNA here is from genome assembly GCA_900302695.1 of Helostoma temminkii. Lineage (NCBI taxonomy): Eukaryota > Metazoa > Chordata > Actinopteri > Anabantiformes > Helostomatidae > Helostoma > Helostoma temminkii. The sequence continues at coordinate 23,738 of OMLM01021332.1, read as the reverse complement.
GCTCCATTCATCATAGACTGGTGTAGGGAGACCTACTGCTCTTACATTTCCTGTAACTGGAATGGCAGAGGTCCAAAGGTTGGCATTAATATTAGGAGAAAGTAGCAAAAATGAATTATTTCCTGACAGTTTCTCACTTTTGCCAGCTGTTATTTGTGTAATCATTTATGTTCCAGCATGGGAGTGTCTGTGTGCATGTGTCTTTGTTTGGTTACAAACCAATTTGTCACCTTTTATACTCCTGACTTCCTCTTAGGTCAAGAGGCCCCTGTGGCGCCCTAAATGTTCTCCACAAGCTTATGAGGCTTGGTGGTGAATCTAGTGCCTGTGAGGCATAACTCTCCCTGTCAAAGCAGAGAGGGAAACCATGATTCTTCGCTTTGGAGTCCTTCGCTTCTTGGCTCTAATAAGCCAACAAAATGAGGTCATGTTTACCGTTCACTGGTTAGCAGTTGCTACATTGCTGGTTTATTAACTTCACTTCAGTTGTTAAAAAAGTGACATTTAGGAGATCGGATTAGCTTCAAGCTTGTGTACCTTTTTAGTTTATGAGTTGTAGGTGCTAAATCCTGAGAAGAAAGTAATCTCATTATCACCACAGGCCAACTCTGTTTTTCAAGAATCTGATGTTGAACTGAAAAATGAAAACTTGGAAAAGCTCCTTCAACCGCTTGACCACTTTCTCAAAGTGGGCTGTTGTCCAGCAGCTACATGTAGTCACTTCACGGTTTGTGTTACAGTACATATTGACATTTGAAGTTGATGTTTTGAAATATCAGCCAATCATATATTTTGACAAGACAAACGTGAAACTCATTGACTGTTCTGTTTCTGAGTGAAATGAAAACACGATCCGATTTACAGTAATGTTTTCTTCCAACATGCATTGCTGAGTTTACACACTGTAGGCGTGAAAATGAACTTGAAAAAGACTAAAAAGGGAGCTTTTGATAGAATGAAATGCACCCAGCTGTGAGCTGGACCAGACACATGTGATGTATAAATAAACGTATATATCATGCCAGCTTTCCAACAAACCACCAGCTAAATGGGGTATTTTATTTTAAATTAGAATTTCATTGGTAGATCTGGAGATATTGGACTTAATGATAATAAGAAGTGATAGGTCTTAAATTATTTTAGGTTTGGTTTGATGTAGGTGTTGAATTGATTTGCTATGAACAAGGTTCTGCTTTAGTAAGTGGCCTGCACCTGCTGCGAGACGGGCAACTGGTCATGATAAATATATCATTTATTTATTATTATTGTTATTATTTAACATTATATAACATGTACAAATTGAGCATCCAGTTTTTCTGGCTGTGTTTATGCTTTTATTTGGAAGTTTTCTTGTACTGTAGAAGTAGAGTTTTGATGAATGTACCTTCATTTAAATAACCGAAGATGTTTATATTTCTTACATTCAAATTATGCCCTTGTTCATTTACACAGTTTTGCACAAGAAGCTTAGCGGCCAAGATAAAAGTCACATTCAAAGGTTATTTTATTGGCAAATTGGAATAAATACCTTAAGTCTTGACCATCATCCACATTAAGATGTTTTCTTTTTCTGTGCAGTCAATCATGTGCCTTGACATAGAAAAACAGATGAGGACACTTAGCAAAGAAAACCTCATTTATAACACGCTTCAGTGCATATATTACACATATTTAAGAAACACTCGTGAATGTTATGGGTCTGCTTCAACAGGCACTTGAGGCAATGTTTGCTTTAATTAATGAAATGGAAATGGCTATTAAAATTAACACTTCAATTATCTTTGGAAACAGACATCTCTTCATGTGGGTAAAGTTCAACTCTTAAGTTTAAAAGAAGGGAGGAGTGGACAGCCTGGTGAAGAAATACTCCACCAACATGAAAGGGTGTTAAGAGCATTACCCTTCGTGGTGGGGTGCGTCAAGAGACTTTTTCCTCGTTTACTTTTAGCTGACTGCCTTATACAAGTGATAGAACGCAGATTTCCTCTTCCATTCATGCACTGTGAGTTTTGGATGCTGTGTACAACATGAAATATTTGTGTGGGAACATCATCACGGTTCAAATATATTGGCAATGGCACCGAGGCATAAGGGCTTCCCTATTTGTGCCACAAGATGAGAGGTTGTTTTTTTCACTGGCGCCAGAGGTCCTGTGAACCATGAGCTGATTAAAAGGGTGACTTCATCTTTGTGCTGACAGTGGCTGTGTTTGAATAATGCTCTCAGTGTCAGAGACAATGGTACCGTAGGTGGCTGGAGTCAGCGAGAGGAAAGGATGAGATGTTAGTTTACAGCGTGTGGAGAAAGTGATCATTTGTCAGCTCAAGTACGAATGTCACCTCGTCACTGGACTGGTACCTGTCACAGTAAATGGAGTGGTTCAAAAAAATCCCTTTAAAAAATTCCTTACAGCTGAACTGTTACATGCTTCAAACCTCCCTCCAGACAACATGATTTCTCTGAGATCATGCCTCAGCCCAGTGTCAAGGTGTTAAATTAAATCTCAGTTCTGATGATAAAAACTTACACTTAAGGATCCTTTAAATTAGATTCCATCTAAGATTTCCATTGTTCTACATTAACAGTAGATAAAAAATATAATGTATATATGTAGGTGTGTATAAATGTATATAATACTGCAGTTTCACTCAACTTGTTGCTATTTTCAGCTTTTGTTTTGGTAACATGTTTTCGCGAAGGACAATTTCCAACAAAACGAAAAACCCACAGTCTCTTACCTGCTCATCACCAGACAGCAAATAGACTAAGTAGAATAGACCAGTTTACATTCGATTTGAAAATGTGTTCTATCGGGTTACTGTTCACACCTGTCCATATACATACATGTATGTCCAAAGTGTCCAGCAGAGCACTTTTTCTGGGGTGTACACCAGAATGCACACTAGCCTTTAAATTACAATATACACAGATCAGGCACAATATTGTGACCACTGATGGGTGAAGTGAACAACATTATCTTTTCATCACAGAACCTGTTAGTGGGTGAGATACATTGGGCATCAAGTGAACTATGAGTGTCCTCAAAGTTGATGTGTTAGAAGCAGGACAAGTTTGGATCAAATTATCTATCTATCGAAAGCAGTCAGAGGAAGGAACAACGGTGAATCGGCAAAGCTTATTGACGCACGTGGGGAGCGAATGCTGACTCGTGTGGTTCGATCCAACAGACGAGCTACTGCTGCTCAAATTGCTGAAGAGGTTAACGCTGGTTCTGATAGAAAGGTGTCAGAATACACAGTGCACAGGGCCCGGTCCACCATGGTAAGTGTCAACAATGGGCATGTGAGCATCAGAACTGGACCACGGAGCAATGGAAGAAGGTGGCCTTGTCTGATGAATCATGTTTTCTTTTATGTCACATGGATGGCCGGGTGCGTGTGCATCTCTTACCTGGGGAACATGTGGTACCAGGATGCATTATGGGAAGAAGGCAAGCTGGCGGAGGCAGTGTGATGCTTTGGGAAATGTTCTGCTTGGAAACCTTGGGTCTAGTATCACCAACCTTAGCATTGTTGCAGACCATGTACCCTCTTTCATGGAAACGGTATTCCCAGATGGGATGTGCTGAGAAAACAAGTCTGGTCCATGGAGGGCCTACCTCGCAACTTAAAGGACTTAAAGGATCTGCTGCTAATATCTTAGTGTCACACACCACAGCACACCGTCAGGGGTCTAGTGGAGTCCATGTCTCAACAGGTCAGGGCTGTTTTGGCAGCAAAAGGTGGACCAACACAATATTAGGAAGGTGGTCATAATGTTATGCCTGATCTGAGTACTGTATATATTGAAATGGGTCCCAGACAAGAACCTCTACGAGAGGTTTGAGTCACTGGATCACCATTCATCTTGGTAGTCATTTACTCTAAACAGAGTAAAACTAGCATGTGAAAATATTAGAACAAAGGTCCTCAAGCGGTGGTCTGTGGCAAACTGGTGGTACATGAAAGTGGTGGCCTCCCTATGGGAATTACTATTTTCAGGCATTCATTTTTGTTAATAATCATCAATTAATAAAAATATGTAAGTTAGAAAACCCACTGTGCATATTAGGAATAAAACTGTCTGTCGATCCTTGTTGTTCTTTGCTAATGTTGGAACACATTCCCGTGCTCCTTCCTTGTACAGTTTTAAGCCAGAATGACGATCCCTGGATCACTATATGTTGAAAACACCTGTCCTAGAGCATAATGTGAAATAATTAACCCTTTACTGCTCTGCTCAACTGTTTGGTAGAGCATTTTGAGGCTGAATAAGTTTTTTTTATGTGTTGAACGTCTTTGCCATCTGTATCACTCATTTGAGGTGTGTTATTTTAAAATATGACACTTCTATGTTTATATTTTATATGTACATTAGGCATATACTATAAACATATACAGAGGCGTGAGGATGTTAAAGGGTTAAAATAAAAGAAAAAAGTCTTTAAAATATTTCTCATTCTTCAACATGAACACGAATAGCAAGATTACATACATTAATACGGAACAAACTCCTAATCATAAGCTGTTGGCAGAAATGCTTAATTTGTAAAAAAATTTAAGTTTAAGGTTTATTTACAGCAGTACTGAAGTTGCTCTGAATCTCATGATCGTCATTGGATTTTTAGTTAATCAAATTTCCATTTTTTTCAGCATTTGAAGACGTGGACTTGTCTGTTGGCTTAAAAGTTGAGTCTTGATCTTGGAAACACCAATTGAGAACATAAATTTAGTATGTTTTCTTGATCCTGACAAGTGACTGCTTGTAATTGCACAAATAATGACTTTCCTCCCTCAGTAGCAAAGATAGAAACAGTTTGATGTCATTATCCCGCCACATAAAGCCATAAGAGATGAAGTTTGGGTGGGTTATTGGGCGTTCAAAGCGAGTGACTACAAAACCGAAGGCTGTGGTTGCACTAACAGTCAACATTGGTTTCCTTTATATATGAGGGTGATATTTTTTCTTAACCTTAAGTTAACTTAAGTTTTAATTGTTTAAACTTAACCAAAGCTTAACCATAAGGATGCCTCATCAGAAAAAGTTTTCGAAAGCAGTGACTCATTTGTTGTTTAAGTACGAGTATGAATCAGAAACACATCCATATATCATCTGCTCCCTGCGATCATGATTTAAATCAAGGCACTGTCACATTCAGGCAAACACCCGCATGAATCCTGATGACTCATTACACATGACAATAAATATCATGTCTTAAAACCCCAGTCATTGGAAGACGATGTATGATACCTATTAACCAACATCATATTTTCCATATGCAGTATTGCTCCTCATTCTAGGACAGAGCAGACATGCAAAATCCCCTACATGTTGCTGTGATTCCACATCAAGCGAGTCTGTTTTTAGCGCGAGTCATTAGAGTAACAATGTCCTCATCGTGATTTATATATGAGGAACAGTCATGGTAGATATAACTAAGCAGAACTGACAAAACATTCCAATTGTTCCCTTGCAAAAAAGGAAAAAAAAACTGAAAAAATAAAAAAGGTGTTCCTCTTTTCCCCACTCCATTCTGCAGTTATTTATCACCCCTGACGGTCCTGCCTGAGCCCACAGGAAGTGAAGCGTAAGTGCAACAGGAAGAGGAGAATGTGGACGGTCGGATCCCCGGCATGTAAATCAAGCTTTTTTTTTTATGAGTCCCGGCCACCCTGGAAGATGAAGTGCTCTTGTTGTGAGAGAAAACAGTGGACCGGTGCACATGTCATAACATTGACACCTAGGAGGGGGTCGGCTGGGATCCATCCTCAGGCCATGGCTCCCATGTGCCCTCTTGGCCTGAAACGCCATCAACCCCCAACCCCTGAAAAGCCCTAAAAGTCTCATTTTAACTGTCCCCTGCCTCCCTGAATACAGATCTGCCTCAATCTGTTACTTACAACATCTTTAAGACCAGTGCCCGGCTTCTGTCCACTAAAACACTTTCTCAAACAATAAACAGAAGGCCTAGGTGGTCCTGTCAGAGTTGCTGTCTTCATAGAACAACCAGCTACTAAGGAATCTCCTCCTCGGCTCTCTGTGGCCGCTTTGCACACTCGTATATGCACTCGCATCGTGTACTCGATTGTCAAAACCTCCTCAGATTGTTTGGTCACAAATGTCACGTTGTGACATGACTGCTAATTGGATTTAGTCCACACGTTTGTGACATTACGCTGCAGAAGATGTCATCCAGTATTAGCTATTTGGCACATTACCAGAGACCAACCTCGCCTTGTAGAAATTATGTTAACACACTTGCTTTTCCATTTATGTATGTATGAGTCATATTGACCTGCTACTTAACCCTAGATAAAAAGTGATAGTGAGCCCACTCTAAACCTTACTGCTCCCAAATCTAGCTTGCTTATTGGTTAAATATAAATGTAAGAATGTGTACCACACAGGAACAATAGTATCTGAAGTATTTTAAGATAAAGTTTTAACAGTGGGAACTTATTCTGAACTGATTCCCATCCAACATTATACAAAAATTCATGAATTACCATGAGCTCTAAAGGGTCTGAGGGTGACTGCCTGCCTGTTGGTTGGTAATCCAACCTTGGTTACACAATTGCTGCCTCTAGTATGTCGGGTGTGAACACGCTTTGCAGGAAACCAAGTGCCATGTTCTTGTAGTGCACAAATAGTGTGATGTTGGAAGTGGTCAGGTTGGATTATATAGTAATATCTTAAACAGTTTTAGCATGTACATGTTGACCTGTTGTCTTGTGGTTGCATGAGCATGATAAAGTTTTAGCATACTAAATTTACTAATCATTTCAACATTTTATGAGTAACCAGAAATAAAATTTCTGCATTTTGTTATTTAATAATAATAATAACAACAACAACAGGAAATAAAAAATAACAGGACAAGACGCAAGACTGTAGTAGAAAAATGGCTTGGAAATAATTAGACAACCCAAATCTAGAGGGTATGTTTGGTATTTTGAAATGATTTTTCAGCTCCATATAGGAATTCCTCTCATGGTGAATGACCTAATGGTCACGTCAAATACATGTGTGTGCTGGAGGGAACACCTTGGTGTTTGTGTGGAAACAGTTTGTCACATTTCATTAGTTCACAGCGACCACTTCTCGTGGAGCTCACCCAGTTTACATCCACTCTTAATAAAGCTCTGATGCTATTTAGATAAATATTAAAATCCCTTTAATAATTTAGCTTTTTATTGCAGCTCACTCTCCTCAACATGCGATTGGGCGTCACCATTTGCTCTGGATCCGTTAAGGTTTAGTTTTAGTTGCTGTTGTGGCTGATCTAATTGCAAGAGCACCAGAAGTATTTTGCAGGAAGCTCTGTGTTTACCTCGACTGTGTGACAGGAGCCGAGGAGATGGCGGGTATAATGGCGTTTATTTACGTTCACACTCACTTACACAGACCAGTGTCTAGCACTCTAACTAGGGGGACACGTTCCTGCTGAGAGACGTCATTTGTGCCGCTGCACATAGAAACTGTGTTCAGCAGCCGTGGAGTCGGTCACAGGGATTATTCACTTTGAACGACCAGGTCTTGTGAGACTGGAGTTCAACAGTTCAGATATGGTCTTTACAAAACCTTGCTTTAAAACTGTTTACTTACTTCACCTCACTTCACATTTAACCTCAGCAACATTATGTATTAATTAGTGAATATATTGAGAATTAAAGCAAAAAAAATTTAAACAAATGTGTATCATGTGAATATGTGCACCATAACAAACCAGTACATAAATAACAAATTATTTAAATCAAATCAAAAGATACTTACAAGCAGGCAGCAACACATTAATGACCTATTTGCCCATACACATTATTGCATTTTGTTTTTATGAACATTTTATAGTATCTTTCTTATCTATATATTATATAGTATTTTTATTAATAAATGTTTTGAAATATTTCAAAATAAAACTAACTTTGTTTACTATTACTGTAATTTACATAGAATACATTAATTTGCAGATTTGTTTCTCAATGATGCACCTAGAAAGAAAACTAAGATGTGAGGTGGTTATGGATTGATTTTCAGTTTCGAGAGAGACATGCAGCAAATGCTCATTTTCAACAGGATGGAATTAACACTGCATCAAGTGATTGCAGATTCATTTTCAGTTCATCAACTCACATCAACTTTATGACATGTGACTGATTAACATGTTTTTTGTATATTTTTAAGAATATTCAAAACAGTCACAGCAGTCTGAAACACACAGGCACAGATGAACAGTATTTGAATTTGAAGCTACCAGTATATTTGGAGTAACTGTATATTTATCCTGCACTGTTTAGCTTGGCATCTCTCGGTTGATAATTTATGACACATCTGGTGTCAATCTGCCATCACCTTACTCATAAAAGGTCCCCAAATCATGAATATATTCTTTAGATGGCAAGAAATGCTCGTTATGAGCCGGGGCTTGATTTGTGGGCTCTATCTGTTTTACAGTTGACTGGATATTTGGGTACGAATCAATGTGTCTCAGAGTGAGTAAGTGAATTTATATACTTGGGAGTGTCTCCACGGCCAGTGCTATGGCCAAGAGTGGGACACATGCAGCACCACAACGGAAGCGAGGGAAATGGCATTAATTGACTAGGGGGGGAAAAAGGAAAAACATTGCACGTGAACTTCTTCTCCTGCAGTAATTCAGCATCATGAAATTCTATACTTCCCTCTTCCAAGCAAAAATATGTCAAGGCAAGTGCTGACCAACTCGAAGGCCACAAATTATAAAGAGAAATATTGATTCTATTGCATTTCAATCAATTCTAACACACATTATTCTTCTTTGTCAAGAATTAAAAAACAAACGTGTACAATGTTATTTTATCTTCTTTAGCTCTTTCTCCAGAAGGAGCTTAACGTGTCACTATCAGAAGAATTAAAACTGCAAGATGGAAGATAATGGTCAGTTATGCAGAAAAGCCACTGTGGCACACATGAAGATAATTCACCAACAGCTTTAAAACTTTCCCTCTCATTTTCAGTTGCAAAGGCAGTACTCAAATCAAGTGTTTTCCTTCTTTAATCCTGCCATGTTGCTCTGGCATGGTGGCTATAACAACTTGTAGAAAGGTTTCAGTCAGAATGTCCTCCATGGAGGCGAGCGAGAGCCAGTCAGTGAATGTTTCATTATATCTAATGTTGCCTTCCCTGAAGCGCTCTCCAAAGTAAGCGAGCTGTGTGAGCCGGGGCTCGAAATGCTCAACCCCCTTGTGACCACTTGGAGCAAAGCAACTCTCCACTTTCTTATTTTCGCCGTCAAACGACAGCCCCTGCATGGATTATGTGTTTGAACACAGTGGTGCTTTTTATTTAAGTCAATTTGTGCTCGCACGTTTGAAAGCGCAGGGTTTCTCTTGCCGAGAAGGTGACTTCAGATGATTAAAACAGGCAAAGCGTGAAAAATATTTTGTTAGAAATACAGGCATCACAAATATATTAAAGTGGAATATTCTGGAGACGATTCGATAATGTTTTTGTCTCTGGAGTTCGGTGTTTTCATGCATGTAGCTGCTTGAATATTTACTAATTAGTATAGGTAAATAAGTCATTAAATACAGTTAACAAACACAGAATTAGAAAAGGCGCTTACATTACTATTAAGACATGCAGCTACAGTTTAGTATTCCACTAGAAATCCACAGAGACAACAAAAACAGTTTTGTTTTGTAGTCAGACTGATCCTCCCTCCTAAAATCAAGACTGATCTTAATTGCCTCTATCATTTCACTAAATAGTTAATGACAGTGATTTAATACAGACAGAGCTGTGTGAGTGTGTGCACCCTCTAACAGCTGTGTGTATGTGTGTGTAAACCGTGGTGCTCAGCCGGCTGCGGGGTCTTTGGGTCTTTGCTTTGATTTCTCTGCTCCGGCATGTGCAAGGATTTAGCAGGCCGGGCTCCCGGACATCTGTTGGATATTAGGGGCAATAACAGCTGGGCGGACCTCAAACATGGTCACCCACTTCACCTCACTGCGTCTCTGAGGATAACCCCAGCCGCCTCGCACTCCAGATGACAAGTGCCCGTTCGCCAGCCCGCTGAGTTCAGGGCCCGCCAATGAGCCAAGCACTGTCTCTTGCAAACAATTCATGAGAAAACCTCTCCTCCTTCTCTTTCTGACTTTCTCCAGCTGTGCTTGGGAACAAAGTGGGTGGTATACAGTGATTTCACCACAGTGATATCCCCCCATGTTTGATTTGCCATAATGTGTCAGATTGTTGTTGAAATAAATTTTGGCTCCACAGTGATTGTCCGTCAGCTGCTCCCCTGTGGCTTTTAAAGAGGAAAGAGGTCGACCATAGAAGCAGATCATCTCAGGCTTGTGTACATTTTTTAAAATTTTTTGCAAACTACACTGATGCTCGTTTCACAAATGTAGTATAATGTTAAAATACGATTTAAGAAGGAGGAACAACCACCTTCTTCCTCTTACACATTAAAAGAGGAATTCATTAGCAATAAAACACCCCAGTTATGTTCAATACACTCAGGAGTTTAACTTGTCTGGTGTGCCGACTATCCAATGTAAGCAAACTTTAGATACCACTGATATCACAACTGACATTCAATGACTTGATCTACTGATTTCACAGAAATCCTATCACATATTTATTGATTTGTGGCAACTGTGGGTAATTTCTCAGTAAATGAAAAGTAAAAATTTCTTTGAATAAAATTTACTTTGCTGTGACCAGCACGATGGATAATGTTAGCAAACGTTATAGTATAAGCAATGTCTCCGAGTCAGTTCACTCTTAATGCTTTTTACAGTATCGTTTTTCATTGTCATATAGTTTTGCTTTAAGGCTGTAGCATCATGTTGGAAGATACAAGTATGAAAATCAGCTATAAACCATGTTCCCGATGACTCGTTTGCCCAAATAAAGTTCTGGCGTCATGTAGTCTGCAACAGCTCAAAGTTCACACAGTTGATTGATAGAAAAATATTCAACATCTGTTTGTTTCCATTAATTAATCGTTTTAGATAAGATGCAGTTAACAGAGTGAGATGGAGACAGATCATCTGATGAAGGAGAATAATTATTATTTTCAATTTTTTATCAAATAATGTAAAATAATATAAAATAATCTCTCAAGTGAGCAGATTTCCCACTTATTGTTGTAGTGACATTTGAGACCTAATATTTTTGGATATTTGGAATGAAGCAAGACATTTGGTTCCCCAGTTTTCCTGCTGTTTTATTGACTAAACAATTAATAAAACAATAAGCTGCATGAACTGATACTGAATGAAATGAATAAAAGTCAGTACCTGCACTGACAAAGTTACAGTGGGTTTGATATTGTTACCTTTGACTAGCTAACACCTCTCATTAGTTCAAAATGCTGCTCAGCAAAAGACTTGAAATGATTTAGTAGTTACTAAGAAATACTTTTACATACAAACTTAGTAAAAGATTTATAAATCTCTAATTCAACCTGCTCCTGACCCAAACATGTTCAAATAGTTACCCCTCAATGCTACTTTGCAATGCTTTCTGTTTAAAACACATTTCTAAATTCATACTATCAATGTAACTAACTCAATAACCACATTCATGTTCAGCTACAGTCACTTGCTGGCGTTCACTACACTGGCTCCAACTTTTTAAGACGTACCTTCGCTGCATTCTGGGTGTCGTTATGGAGTCACATTTTATGACCTTGTGATTAGTGTTTTTATGGCGGTAGGGAGGTCTGCAGATGGTCTATGTAAACTTGTCACACTGAGGGGCTCTTGTCGGGCGGTGAGGCGGAGAAGGAGAGCTCTGTTGAAGCTGGAGAATAAACAGAGACCGAGTGCCCTCTTCTGGAGGTGTCTAGATTTTACACTGTGGTTCAAAGAGGCGTTTGAACGACTGTCACAGCCTGAAATGTTCAAATTCCTGGAAACAGAGTAACACAAACAGGCCAGTGTGAAAGAGATGAAGAAAAAGTACATGTGACAAGTATTTTTATTCAGTCACAGTTAATGTAAATCCCTGTACGCTGGCAGCTGGTTAAATGAGCAGCAAATATTTCAGTGTTGGAGAGCAGTGAACTGCAGGACAAATACATTCATAGAGATTTAAGCTGTTAAGTAGATTTTTTGTGTAGTTAACTACTAATACTACACACAGGGATTGTTTTGGGGCGCCAAATGTTGACAGCACTTGCAGGTCACAGGGATTCACAGCTCACCTGTGAAAAACATTTTGAGTTGGTAACGATTTTAGCAACTATGACTATTTGTTAAACTCAACTTAAACGTTCAGAGAAGCTATTTTAGAAATGAACTGGTTAACTGAGTTAAAGGTGAGTGGTCTGGTTGACGTTGTTTACAAAGCCAACCCTGACGTTCCTGCACTTTCCCATGAGGAGAGAGTATTTTTATCTTTATTGTTTATGTGGATGACGTGTAAACACTTTTTCCAATAGACTCAATTAAAATGGATTTTTGCAGGCATGTCTATTTTGTGCTATATTGTTATCATTTTGTATCACATCTATTTATCTATTTCAAAGTGGATTGATTAGATTTCTCTCTAAGGCCCAAGGTAGCTTTGTTTATATCATATATAAATTTAAAAAAAATATTATTTTTGTAGAATTTGTAGATCAGTACTTCTATTTTACTGTATGCTACTTTATACTTGTACCTGAGTACATTTTTCCACTGCATGTGTCGGATGGCAAAGACGTATAAACTACAGTAGAATGCCTTCATTTAAAGCTACACAAAACACAGTGGTGCATCTAATATATGATAAGATTTCACTCATACAGTATGAGTAATTTTAACTTTAAGAACATGACGCGTCATTAAAGATCTTGTAATAGATATATTTTTACGTTGACGCAGTAGTTTTGGTTTTATTTGTACAGGTTTTTAATCTGTGTGATTTCTGCTAATTTCTCTCAGTTGCTCTGGTTAATCCACTAAACTAAAGGTATTATAAATGAAATGTGTACACAGTGTGTACTTTGTATTTAGGGTGTGAGGAGTTCGTCTTTGCTTGAATCAACCTACATTTTCCCACACTAACGCATCCTCTTATCAAAATCACTGAGTTAAAAAATTAAGACAGATGAGTGGTTTAAAAAAAAGGTGCTGTTGCTGGTACGACCGAGGTTCTGTTGTCTTGGAAATACTGATGACCCCTACATCCTGAACAGCACACTGGCATTAACAGGCCATGTGTTAAGCGTTTTACACATTCTTTAACTTTCAGTGTCTGGTTTCACACATTTGGTGTCTCACACATGAACTGAGCAACTGTGGTGGTGGTGAAGAGGGAGCGAGAACAGATGTAAATGGGCTTTAGTGCCAAAACACCCCAGTGGAAACCTCAAGATGAGCCACAAAGCCAGATAAACCAATTCCATTATTATTTTATATATGTTAGAATTTAACTATTAAGATAATGTAATATGTTTTTTTGTGAATCATTTGATTAAAAAGGGATATTGAATAGGAAAAAGTCATTTATTTTTCATACACAACCGTAAATAAACATTTTAGCCTCTAAAATAAAAAAAATTAAAGTTACTATACGTTATAGATAAATTACTAAGGAGCAAATACTTGAATGTATAATAATATTATTATTACTTATTACACACAATTTATTTTTGTTCTACTCTGAGACCATCAGACATGTCTTGTTTTTGCGACTGTTGCATAGCCTCATTAGTTTTTGCTCCTGCGATGGAGATGTAATGAAGTTGGAGAAATGTACTGTAAAATGGAAAATATGTAACAAGCACCATGAAAATGCTCCATTGCTCCATAATTTGGAAGTGAAATACATTTCTGGATGGGGCTACTCTAAATGACGCACACACAGCAGATTAAGGGAACTTTGAATGTGTTTTTCTTTGTAATGCATCATTATGAAGCAGTGAATCTGTCATCGAGGTGAATCTGTGCACTCCGGTCACCGAGCTGGTCCTGCAAGTCTTACAGAAGCACTTTGAGTCATTTTACCGTGTGTGAGGGGGCACGTGGAGAAAAGCCTGACCAAATACCTATAACACTCAGACAGCAGGTGTTTTAATGCAGTTTTTTTGGACCACATTTACATGTACTCCTGCCAGTCGACATTTTTTTGGTTCATTTTAATGTCATGTCAAAAATGTCATAAATTTGTTTTAGCTTAGTGTTTTATATCACACTGTTATAACACGCACCACACAATATACACAGCAGCTAGTTAGCTTAGCTAAGAATAAGACTGGTAAAAGGTGGAAAAGGCTGAATGGCTCCATCTATCATCACCTCTTAGGCTCACTAATGAAATAAATCTCTAACACAAAACTACACAGATACAAACAATACGTTTTTTGTGGGTTATAGGCCTGACTATTTCTAGATTCATGAACAAAACAAGGTTCAGTATAACATGCTTCTATATTTAGAGGTGCAGTTGGGCAGGTTTTACCTTTGGACAGTGGCAGACTAGCTGGTTTCACATGAACATCTGCGCAAACACAGGTGAAGGTATTTTTCAGTTTGCTAGTGTTCATTTATTGAAGCAACTTAAAATTACTAGTCCTGTCAACTACTGTAGCTTCTTGTTAGGAATCTTAAAGAAATAGAAAGAAAAATTAAGCCAAACAATGAAAGTTTTTTTATGAAGTCAAGAGTTGTTGATGATTTATAATTATTTACACACCGTTTTTGTTATTTCTTTTTCACCACTTCATTTAATTCCTGTTTTGCTCAGCCACATTGAAACATGAATGAAAATGAAAGTGAAGTGTCCTTCACATGCATTTCCAGTATTGAGGATAAGCTAACGTATGTTAATTCCCCAAAATGCTGAATTTTTCCATTAAGTTGTTGGAATGATTTCACTGGTTTGCATTTTAAGGATGAAACGACTTCGTTTCATTTCTGCCCCACAGGAAAACACAGATCCAAGTTTTTGTGCAACCACAGAGTGCTCTAAAATGTCTCCGTATTTAGAGAATATCGGATTATTCAGAAATCTGTCTATGCGCTTCTGTTTTCTGTTCATTTATCGAGCCACTGTGGGATTTTCCTGAACTCACCAGCGATCCACTCTGCCCATTGTGGCCACATCTGAACTCAGCTCCCTCTGTTACTCAGTAAGTGCTTAAAAGAGCCTGGTCTGCTTGTCCAGCAGTTCTCAGACTGTCAGTCACAGCAGCAGTGTGCTGCTGCTCATCTCTCTGTGCCCAAACTAATTATTGAAGGGATGAATCGCTCATAAAAGAACCATTAAGGGCTTTGTTGGTGTCATGCAACACTCAGCATATTTTCCTCAGCCTTTTTACGATCACTCTCTGTGGTAACCGTTCTGTAAAAAAGACATCTTTAATTTGTTTGGACTCCGCTGAAAAGAGAGGGATATTATATCTATATTTAACTCTGGACAAGCCGGCGGAGGCTAGCTTATTTTTTCAGGTGCTTGTACTTTGGAGAACGGTGAGCCACAACCTTGGAGATTTCCACTCCGCATAGCCACACACTCACTGAAGAGCATGAGTTCTGGGAAGGCAGTTTGTGACGGTGAGGTTTTGGCGATGCACAGTGGATAATGATGCAACAATTAATCATGACACAGTCTGTTGCTGCTGCAGAGCAGGAGAGGGTGCGGGGCATGGAAGATGGCAGAATTCACATAAACACAGATGAATATAAACTCCTAATTTACAGCGGCTCGTTAACACCTGTGAGGTCATCAACTCAGGAGTAAATCATCCTGTGAAACTGCTTCCTGTTCAGGCTTTTATGTTCAATCATTGATATTGATGTATTGCTCAAACTTTTTCCTTCTTTCTTTTAAGACGTTTCTCTCACATAAAATTAAACAAGGAAACTACCAGCACAGTAGCCCTGCTGCTTTGTCAATGACTGTAGATTACAATAATATTCTTTTCCACTCTCCCCTCACAGCTCTGCCTCGTACAGGCTGCAACACCTATTTTGCAACTATTTCGCTAATCCAGCTACCAAAAGATATATATTCAGTCACAAGGTCATTCAAAAGACGTTAAGCAGATCAGAGAGGTGAAGATATGATGAGGTTGATTAAAATCTAGAAAGATGCTGGTTACAGTCATGATTTAAGGAAGTGCTGTCCATTCACCCAGCTCAACGTTGTCTCCTTGTGGGTAAAATATGGTGAGAGGCGCAAATACAAATAAGTTAATGTAAATTAATATGATTACAGAATATTATTATGCTTAAATCTATAGTGAATTATTTCAGTCTTAGAAGTGTCAGAAAATAAAGACCTTCAACTGCAAATTTACTGTTGATAGAGTTTTCATAAAATGTGATGAGCTTGTGTTTCACTGTGAGATACGTTTTTAGAAATTAAAAACTTAAATTCTCAAATCCACAGATGCAACAGCAACAGAGTTGCGAATAATGGGTATGTTCCCAACAGACAAAGCTTTTTGTCCAAACAAAGGCTAAAAACCCAATCCAGTGTTACCCAGTGTCATGTCAAGCCACAGAAACACAACAAACTGACTCAACTTATTCCTGTAACTCTCAAACCAACAGCGATTTGTTGTCTTTCAGCAGATGTCTTAACTCTTAAACCTGGGGGAGCTGGTGCAATGAAGATGCTCAGCGGCCACAGAATTGCAGCCTCTATTGTGTCGTCATTCTTTCCTTTTCACTCTTCCAGTGTAAAAACAAACCAACACAGCCTCTAAGCAAACAGCAATTCTATACTCCTTCATTTGAACATTTTAACGTCCACAAAGGAGCATAACAAGAAAAAATAAATAAAGAGACTATTTTTTTTATAAAAGCTTGTTAATGTGCTGCTCTGTAGCACACAGGTCAAATTGTAAAGTCATTACAATTACATTTTGTTGGTAATAAAACAATTACCAACAATACTAGCATATATTTTGGAAAATAGCTTGATAGAAAGATGCTCACTTTTCACTGAGGACAAGAAATACACGCATCTAGAGATGGTGTTATATGTAACTTCCTGTACGATGTACTATCATGTGTGAAAAGCAACTCTTTACATAACTGTTTGGGCATCTCTAAATAATAATGTCAACCATATCCGACTGACAAAATGCTGTAATACAGTAAAAAGATGTACAGGCAGATAAAGTAGACTGAATGAGGCAGACAGACAGAAGCAAAGGTGAAAAAGGTGAAATAGTGATTCAAGCCGAAACAGAGAGCAAGAGCCACAGTGTGGCAGCATGTTTGTACAGCTGAACACAAGCTGAAGAAGCCCAGGCCCCTCTCTCACACTCCATTAGGCCCTAAGCTCCACGGAGTGCTGCACTCAACACATAAACAGCCTCCTGGAAAAGCCTCGGGATGTATGGGAGAGGCCAGCGGACGCCAGGCTGGGTAGCAAGAAACAACAACTCTCTTTTTACATCAGTACAATGCCCCCAAATTAGAGAGAGACTATAGAGACAAGAGATGGAGACAGAGGAGGCTGGCAACAGACCAGAGGACTCATTTCTCAAAGACAACACAGTTAACAGAATTACTGAACCAAAGACTAAGATTAGACTATTTTTAACATTTTATTATTGAGTGGGCATAAAGATTTGTCGGCATATAGGAACCTGTAACATGTATCTATTACATTCTTCTTCTTTCCTCTGTCATAAAAAAATTATATGCACATTTGTAAGCATAACGTTGCTTGTGTGAATAAGGGGTTAAATATAATTGTTATACAACATTTATTATTTTAATTTACAGGTTTGTGGTTTCTGTTATCATGGATTAACACCATCATTCCTCTGGAGTCATGTTTCTAACCACATGGCAAATGTAAATCCAACATTCCCTCAGTTTTTGCTCTGTTTTTGGTCTCCACTACCTCCACATATAAATGCATGTCAGTGTTCTCCCAGCAAGTCTGTCCTGTGTCTCCCATTTAGTGATAAGCAGGTAGTGCATAGTTTTAAAGCTTTTTCTGCTCCCTGTAAAAGATAACAGTGGTCAGAGTGAAATAAAACAGTAAAGTTATGGGTCAGACCGTTAAACAATGGCAACAAAACAATTAATATTAATGTAAGTATAGCCAAAATATTTTAATTATTGTGTACAAACATGAGTAGAAAATAATGTAATGCAGGCAACTATTAAAAAAAACTATAATCACTGGATGACTCTGCCAACCAGGTGTTTACATGCATTAATGTCCAGACTCCTGTTCTGTGACTTTATTCACATTTATGCAGTTTACATTTTAAGTCCAAGCAGATGTTTGCACCAGATGTAATATTATTCCCTCCATGTGTTTCTGAGCTTTAGTTTACAGAATGGGACATACGAGGTCGCAGTCACTTTGCCTTTTAACCACCAAAATCTAATCAGTTAATCTTTGACTCCAAGGGGACTTATATGCCAAATTTAAAGCATTGTCCTCATGGCATGGCATCATGTTTACATTAATGGGACAGACTGAAAACGTAACGGCTTCAACCACAACTGCTGGAGACAAAACAGAACACAAAAAGAAAATAAAGATGTTTTTTTATTCTAGAGCTGAGTTATTCCATCAGGCCTAATTAGCTGCTATATTTTCTTCTTTTCTAATTAAAACCAGGACAGTCACTTATGTCACTTTGAGTTAAAAGTAAAAACATCAGAAGCTGCAGGGGTTCTGAAAGGGACAAACAGATAAACCCAGCTGCCATCATGCAAACCGTTCCTTAACCTTGTGTAAGAGAAAACTATAGGACGACTCTCCGTTAAATATCATTTACAAATGAACCATCATATCTCACACACACAACCACAAGTACTATCTGAATACTTACAAACACACTTTAAGTACTCAAGGAAGCACATACTTAACCTGAGCGGATAAGTGTGCAGTGTACATATTGTGTAAACATGCATACTCTCACATGTGAGAGTTGCGCGCACACACACACACACACACACACACACACACACACACACACACACACGTATCCTACCATAGGTTCTCCTGCCAGACTGACTGGCTATATAAACAATATGAGCACATGTAAACAAGCATCACGTTGAACTTGGTGGAGGCTGCTCTGTACCATCAGGCTTTTGGCTGTTTGGGTTCTGAGAGCTGTGAAATTTCAAAATCAAGTCAAAGTCTGACATCCAACCAACACATTTCATGTTTTCAACATCAAGTCTCACTTTAAGAAAAGTTCAAGGCTCCATAACAAATTTCAGATGGCCTTCTGAGAACCAAAACAAACTGAAGACAATACACCTTCACTCCTTTGAGACTCTGCTGCTCCGATATTTTCGCTCCTTGCCCCTCATGTCCTGTTTCTGCAACTACGTATTTCTCCATTTAGCCAGTCTCCTGTGCAAAGCTACCATTAGCTGTTAGCTCTCTATGCAAAACAACGCTGCCTCTTTGGTAGAAATGGTCTGCAGCCATAGCAACAACAAATCTCACCATTTCACTGTGATAACAACAAAAAGTCTGTATGCTACCCAGGAACATGAAATGTCCCACTTTTCACCTTATTTCTTAGTATTTTGAAGACTTTCAATTTTCTGTAAACAACTGAAAATCAATCACATCCACGCCGTTCCTGTGGCTACTTTTGATGGATGCACCTTGTAGCTAACAAGCTATGCAGGAAGATGAAATCACTGTGGTGAAATCAGCAGTCAGTGGTCGCCATACCAGCTTCACTGTACCGTATTTAAACAAATCAAAGCCAGTGCTTGCCTGGAAAAACAACGAAACACATTTAAGAATCTAAAAGAAGGAGTAATGCTTTGGAAAATTTTCAGCAATAATACAAAGTGGACGGTATATGATTTCTAATAAATGAGCTGAAACATGCAAAACCCAAATCATCCCTTTTACTATACGTATAATTTGTCATGATCGGCTGCATTAATTCTTGATCTACAGGATCGGTGCTACAGCTCAACCAGCAAACCTTCTTGCTGGCAGCCAGATGAGCTCCCTGCTTCTGGGTCAAGTGATGTGAGGAACAGATAAGTTTGGGCCAGCGCAGGGAGAGACTAAACACTCGCTGAGGGGAATGTCATTGTTTTAAAGATGTTCAGGAGGGATTTTATGTACCCAGCTGCTCTCTGGCTGCTGCAGAATATCAGTACTAAATCCCAGTTATACTGTTATTATACAGTTATCCTAGTTATACTGAAGGTTTTCAGGTCATCAGGTTTACACATAAACAAAACCACAAATAACAATTTGGATTAGTTTTTAACTAATTTAACTAATTACTTGTTATTGTGTTTTGTAATAAAAATGTGGCCTTTAATCTTGCATTGTGCAAGTGCATCAAAATAGATCGCATAGTGACAGACAAACATAAACAATGTACGAATAAGTGACGATGTGAGATGAGAACAGGCTCATATTTCAGTGAAATATGCCCGTTAAATGTGAGTTATGTATTGTAACATTTCCAAGAAGTAATTATTTTATATAACTTAACCCTGAAATTTCTGTGCCCATCCCTAACCCAGTTGTCTTTGTGCATGGAGTCAATCAAACCAATGTTGCCACCTGCCAACAGGTCGTTTTGATGAGAGGTCTGACAGGCAGCCTCCATCATTCCCATGGCATTAAGTGGGTCAAAAAGAAATGCCAAAGGGAACTTTTAGCATCTGTACAGAGATGCCACATTGGAAAGTGTCATTATGTGATGCTGTGGAATGAGAATATGTTGGAAATATGCAAATAATCATTTGATGGGTCGTCACTAATGTTTATACAGACATTCAAAGTTCTCAGAGGACAAAAACACCCTTTTTGTCTAGTGTCTTGAAATTTAGTTTAAAAAAAAAACAACTCACTTATCTATCTTTTCATGTAGTGTCACCATCAGCAGGTAAAAATATCATTCTTAAATCTCTTGCTAAACAAGGCTGTCCTTTCTGAAATCCTTCTTTAGTGACTTCCCATTAAAATAGTTCTCATTTACTGCACTAGCATTTCAAACAGCTCTTTATCAGGTATCAAATAAATTTGCATCACTGTATGGTACGAATGCTGAAAAATAAGATCAACCCAAACGGGACAGAAAACAAACTCTTTGCTTGCTACACTACATAGTTTTTATCTTCGTACATTTCTGGTAGTTTCACTGGGAGGAAACCAGAACATTCTGATCAAATTTTCGACTTAGTGTATGGTGTGAAGGCACCATCCCATCACCATTAGGAAACTGCCACTCTCTCAGTTCTTAAACATCACACCTGCTAAAAACACATATCTGTCACTGGATGGAGCAGTGATAGATATGGGACCCGTATTAACACATTTAAAACGTTTGCTGTGTACATGCAGGCAAAGGCATTTAGTCATATTATGTTGTTAAAGTCAAACAATGCCACCTTCAGACTTTTCATAATGCTGCTGGTTTGACAAATGTTAACCTTTTGGCCCAGCAAATACATGTATGTTCTAAATGTGTGCTTAGCATGTGAGGTATGCGTGCTGCAGCTCTTCCATTTATGGTATAAAGGCACCTGAAACACACCTGCATGTTTGAACCAATAAATCTGAAAAAGCAGCAGCCACAAAGAGATGTTTCTACTTCAGCGAGTCCCACACAGTTTCATTCATTCAGCCAACATCGAAGCTATATGATGATGTTGTCGGTGACCCCACGGTTAACCTCACACCCACCTCCTCTCCTGACAAACAAACCCTCAGGACGCTGCCACAATTCGAGTCCAGCGCTTTCAACTCCAGAGTCACACATGTGATGTGCCGCAGAACTGTGACGAGGAGAGCTTCGCTCAAGTGTGACGGCCAAAGAGATGACTGCTTCCCAGCGTTGGTGGAGTTTTGTAGACGCAGCAGCACGGACCACACAGAAGAAATGGCTCCTCTCCACTGACTGACGATTAAGCGAGACGTAGTATATTTTCCTACGGCTCCACAAAGACACAAGCTAGGAGAGCTATAAAAGACGGTGCAGAAAGACAATCGAGCTGCAAATAAATAAAGCAGAGCGGGAAAGGATGGGTGGACAATAAAATCCCCAAATTGGCCACCGTGCTTATTTGTTGAAATGTCTAAGCTTGTTCGTCATCTTTCGCTGGAACAGGGTGTGTTCTATTCCAGTAACAAAGTGAATGGACACACTCTATCGCCAACATTTGCTTAACTGAAATCAACATAAAAAAAGGGATAAAGAAGGAGGAGGTAAAGACTTGAAGGATTATGAACTTTCCTTTACATATTGCAGTGATGATAAAGTGTTGTGAGGAATAATGCACCCCTATGAGGCAGCTCCTTCAGGTTCTTCTTCCGATTAATGGGCCGTGTTGGAAAAAGTGTGCAGCGAGGCATAGAGCATAAATAAGGTCTTTAAGTAGGAAGTTATGGCGGCTGGGGGCTCGGTGGACGCCTCTGTCTACACACACACACAAAGACCAAGCTGTGATTTACTGGTTCTACAATACAGCTCAGCTTAGATAAAAGGGAGATGCCAAGAATGCAGCCTGTGACTATGATCTTCCAGTGCTGCATAAACCCAAAGTGTAAAGTCGGTAATGGTCAAAGTCACTCGAGCACTTGAAAATGTTTTGCTCCCTATCCAGACAGGGTTATTTTTCTTCTGTGTTTTCCAAAGCTTACAACTAGAAACAAGGTCATGAATCCTGTAAAGTGGCACCTTTGTTGGTTGGATGATGTAGACTGTCTGGGTCAGAATTTGGCCTCAGATGTAATCCAATCTAAACCCGTATTTTGACTTTCAATTTCAGTGCAGCTGTGGAACCTAAACCAGCTGTAACAGAAAAAAATTCTTTACGACTGATCTCTGTGGAACATAAATCATCTCCCTTGCAACTCAAATTGCTGAAACACAAACACTAGAGCATATTATAATTGTACTGTAAAAAGCAAAAAGCATTTTTGACTGTGATGCTTATACACTGAGCTGCAATGTCTAGTTAAAATTATATTCACATGCTGGTAGTTTGCAGTGGCATGCTACACGGTATGTAATGCTAAACGTAATACCACACATATGATGTTTATGTATCTTTAAAAAGCACATGAAATGCTGACCAAGAATGTATTAGTAAACGTTCAAGTAATTTAGTATTTTGTTTAATTCTTTCACAATGTGAATTGTTAAAAGCTTGGACCACAGTAAAGGAATTTAAGCATTTCTGATTTTACATTAAGAGACATCTGAGATAATCTGATAATCTCAGGTTTGTTTCTCTCCCAGGGTCAGAATTTCCTCTTTTTATGTACAAATTTTGATGAGTCCGGTTGAATTTAATGTCACTTCTGTGACATTTAGTTTGGACTGTTCTTTTCAACCCTCTCTCATACAAATCACGTCTCTGCAAATAATCTGCAACAGCAAATATGCTTTTGTGCAGAATATAACTAGATTAAGATTTGTTACTATAATGACAATATGTTGATTTAAGTTATATACTGCAAATGGCACGTTACACATGTAACTTCATATATCAAATGTTGCCAGATGACAAATTTTATTAATTTTGTTTATAGTTAACCAAATAATACCACTTGGTTAAGGCGAGGGAAAGAAAAATTGTGTCCACAAACTCTCACTAACCTTAACCAAGCTGTGTACTGTGGCAGTTGTTGTGAGTATTTGTGGTAATAAATCAAAACTTGCACTGTAACATTATCCAGCTGGTGTTTACATCCTTACACACAGTTGCAGTTTAGTTGTTTAGGCAAGTTGTTAATTCATATGTTGCACTGCATTTTTACTTCTTATTCTTCAACATTTAATTTCCTCTAAT